>JAUMHD010026317.1:0-38975 GCA_032359135.1 Ulvella scutata | reverse complement strand
CACTAGGGTTATAGCCCCCTGACTGGCTTGCGGCTCTTCTGCGTCCAGGGGTTATAGCCCCCCACACCGGCTTCTTCGTAGCAGTGCTTCCTCCTGCACAGGCACATCACACCCGGGCATGAACTGCCGCCCAGACGCACGGGCGATATTGAACAACGACCGCCCGTAGATTACATCTTTCACTTCCTCAGTTCTCGAGCTCCGAATGGGGAACGAATTCATGTCTGAGCGAGCATGCTCTCACACTCCTGAAGGACCAGCTCTCGTCTTTTCTTCGATCTTCTGAGCCGGGTGCGTAAAGGGTCTCTGGTGGTTTCCCCTTCAGCGAGGTGCATGAATTCCGCGCTGAGGCCGAAGCTCAAAATGAGTAAGGCGTGTACATACATCACTATCTAGATGTAGATAGTGATTATATCGACAAGGGCGTATCTAGATAGTCCCCGAATAATTTATGTATTTATTCACACTCACCACACCCAAAAGAAATCCACAAGTGAAGGTTTTATGTACAATCAAAGTTCACTCGCCACTTTCCGCAGTTGTATGTAGCAACAATCATCATGCTTCACGTCAACCCCTCAGGGAATAGGCCTCAGCACTCCGAGGGGGGAGGGGAGGGGCGGACACCTAGCCCACAAAAAATGCCAACACAACACCAGAAACAGAAACAGCAATTGGAGGGGACACAGAGGCAGCAGCAGGCAAGCACGGCCGACAGAACACGTGAGAGGCTGGAGACGGCACGGGTACATGGGTACACCGCAAGAAGAGGCAGGAGAGGCAGGATAGGGCAGGGAGCGGTGGGAGCAGTGCGAGGAACAGCTGGCATATGACGACACGTACTGCTAAGTTAGCAGTGCTAACCACAGAAGGCATGAAACGGAGGCAGGGGTGAGGTAAGCGCAGACGAGCACAGAGGTATCAGCAGCGAGCGCAGCTACCAGTCACAACACTGTTGTGACAACAGAGGTATACACAAGGGCACCCAGAGTGATGATCAATGCTTGCGACCAAGGAAAGTGTTGCTGTCTTTGTTCCCATTGTGAATAGTTGGCTTCAGTTTGTTCAATAACTCTTTATGTATAAGCACTCTCCAATGCGTCCTGTCGAATGTTTCATCAATCATGAAGCAGAATGCATGACCTGAATTGTGGGAAGAAAGCTAGGGCAGCCCAAAGAAAATGTGATTACACCGACAAGGGCGCCGGCAATTAAGCTAGAAAAATGAAGACACAGTGCGAGGTAACTAGGAAAGGCCATGGAGCAAAAGGCAACACTCCCTAGGCACATAAGGGCAACCACACAGCCTACTCAATCTCATCCGTACGATGCAGCAAACCCTCCACTGGGGCCCTGCCATGCTAGCAGCACGAGAGTGCAGCTGCACGCCCGCATGGAAAAGGGCATGATTACCGCGGCAGAGGGCAACACTGATCTGTCTATGCACACTGGCCAAGAAAGAGCCATATTTGACCTTGCCAGTGGCAGAGGCCGCAGTGGCCAGGCACCACATGTAGTTCATGGCCTGCTTGTCCATGAATCCCTAGGTTTCACTGGCGAATGCGTAGAAGGTGAGACCTTGGACTGCCCACTTGAGCTCAAACCTAGTATGGCGTAGTAGTTCCCCGAATACTGTATTTAAACTGAGTATCAAACTGAGTATGGCGTAGTAGTAGTTACATCGACAAGGACTATGTCATGAAGTACTGCATTGCATGACTAGGAGGGGGGAGAGCAACCCTAGCTAATGACAGGAAATGCAACAAGAGGAAACTATAGGGAAGGCAGAGGCGAGCTACTCAACCTCATCCGATGGAATGAGGAGCCCAGGGATACGAGCACGGCCACTAGCACGATTGTAGTATAGTAGTTCCCCCAATGCTGTTTACGTACTTCAACTGCCCCCCAGGAAAAGCGGGTGCTTGCCTATGCGCAACGCCACACTCAATTCCCTGTGCACACTAGCCAATTGCAAGGAACCACCATACTTCACATGTGGCAGCAGCAACAGCCAGGTGCCGAATGAAGTCCGCAGCCGTCGGTTCAAGATCGCCATGTGCAGGACTCGCACGAGTTGTGCGATGTCTACAGGTGCTAACTTTGTACAATATTCATACAATCGTAGGAGATCGATATCACGAGCCTCCGAAATCTCAATTTGGTACGTGATCAGATGCTAAAATATCGCCAACCGCTAGAGCCTTACCGCGATGTTATCAGTTCAAATCCAAGGGTACCTTTTCTCCGGCATTCTCGCTCGCACGTCCAGCATGCACAAGCTGACGGAAAAACAGTATCCTACACTGTAGGACCTGTAGACAGTTTCCGAGTATACATGTATCGTCCTGGATGCTGAGGCCGAAGACCTTCTTGGGTATGGCGTGAGCTGTTTTTTGTCGTGAGTGCACGTCCAAGTAAGAAAAATGAACCAAAGAGCTAAAACTGGTGTAAAGTTACAGGCATAACACCAGGCATAACATAAAAAGATATATAATAAGAGCAAAAACTACAATGAACAGCAGTGTTCAACACGTCGCGGCCCTGCGGCACTCCTGTCTTGGTAATGGGCTGTTGTCCCAGAATTTTCAAAGCACGGGATTAAAAATTTTACTGGTTATACAAGCTTTGAAGTGAATTTCGGAGTCTGAGGGGGGGAGTCAAACATCACGCCATCCCTGAAGGGAATGGGCCTCAGCTCCGAAGAGCGGCGGGGAAAGAGGGGCAGCCACCTGGGGCCCCAGCCGAAACATCAATCGCGCGGTAGTTGCAGCTGGGAGGGGCACTGGAACGCCAGCGCGCAGGCGCTTGCGAGGGGACACACGAGATGCATGGGACTGCAATGAGACGCAGGAAGCGACAAAGGCCTTCACGAAGGTAGAGACAGGACAGTCAGTCCAGGGGCACGCGCAGTGGGGGGGCGGCAGGGAGCACGGCAGCCGCATGAGGACGCTCACAGGCAAGCAAAGAAGGGCGCAACATGGAGTCAGGTGCAAGGTAACCACCAACAACCGCGAAAGCACTGCCAGCAAGGCCCGAATGCTTGCACCGTTGTCATGCATCCCAGGAGGAGCACAACAATGTCGGATGCTGCAGTCACACCAGAAACCAACAGTCAGATGCATCGTCCATCATTCTCTGCGGCCTTTGTTTCCACCCCATGATCCCCTGTCGCATGTTTCTGCGGTGCTCCGAGGCCCTTCTTGCGGCATGCTCCGTCATGGCCGCTTATATCCTCCTGGTTGGTGCTGTTATAGCCCACGATGCGGTCCCTGTTGGTGACCATGTGTTGGACTGTAACATCACGTGGCGTTCCTTGCAGCCTGTGCTTTTGCCTCCCTGGTCCCGTGCGGCCTGGGGGTGTATGACCTTGTCCCATCCCTTCGGTGGTGCTGAGAGAGCTGTTCCAACAGGCAAGGCGAGAAGCACCCGAACCAGAATGGATGGCACGGTCGCTGCCGCCAGCCTGATTTGGCAGGCGCTTTCTTCATCTTTTCTCTTGGATCACGCATATCAACGTTGTGCAAAGACGGTTGCGGCTTGTAGCTTGTAGGCGGGTGGCAGTTTCCCACCTGCCAACAGGAGCCACATGCATCTTCAGAGAGGAGCTCAGCCTGAAGGACTTCCTGTGAAAACATCGGAATGCAGCTGACCTCGGTCTTCTGTGGCTGCTCTCGTAGGTCCCCTGCGCCACTTCGAAGATTGGCAATCGGTCATGCTTGGAGCTTGCGTACGAGATGAAGTGCATGATGAGCACCCATCACCTTTGTAGCCGTATTTTGTACGACACAGTCCGTAACTGCGGCTGCAGGTGCGCTGATAGCAGGCTGCCAGATTGCGCCCCCACGTTGGGCCTTGTTTAGTTGCACTATTTTAATTGCATGGAGACATTCCAGGAAAGAAATATCATCGAGTGAATAGTCTTTTGTCAAAGGTTTTGGATGTACGATTCCCGGACGATGGCCACTGAAGGCTTTCGTCACTGACAAGCTGCATGCAGTCGGGAGGGCAGGCAGCCTTGCTGAGATGTAGCGCTACATTTCGCACAAGCGTGTCACAATATGTGCTCCTGCGGCGAGATGTAGCGCTGCAAGCAAGAGGTAGTCGAACAGCTGGTATGTAGTCACTGACCGCCAGTTGGTATTGATTGACGTCTAGCTCTGCCTTGCTGAGCAGATTCGGACACCTGCTTTCATTAATATCTCAGATGTCAATGAATTTTGGTTGAAAATTTCATCCATGAAGATTTCTTTGAGCGCCAGTACGACACATCAGTAACAGAGCCACATATGTGTATCATTCAGGTTCCCGGAAGCAGAAGGGCGGGAACAAGCGAGTATTAAATGACTTTTACTTCCTGGAGGCTAAGCGATTAAATTACCTGTCCCGTGCCGCCTTCAAGTTGAAGCAAATTGATGACAAGCACAGTGTGCTGCACAAGGGCAGCAGGATACTCGATCTTGGATGCTTCCCGGGCGCATGGCTCCAGGTTGCATGCCAAAACCTAGGCCCACGAGCTGCTGGGGGAGTTGTAGTTGGTGCGGTATCACAGTCATCTCTTCTTCAACTCTCGAGGCATTACTTGGGGAAGCTCCAGGGGGTTGCCAGGACTTGTCTGGTGAAGCTAAATCCGTACTTTATGGATCATAGCTACACTGCAGCAGATGAAAAGGGGGCTAACTGCGTGCTGTTTCAACAATGTGGATGATGATGGCAGCCAACAGCCAGTCATCTCGTGCAGGTATTGATCTGAAGGAAATGGAGGTGCCCAAACACTTTTGCGACCCTCGAGTGATTGTGCGCTGCCCTCGTGCTCTCTGTCCCAGATGATAGCAGCTACTCACAGCTTGCTGCTGTTCTCTCATGACTCATGAGTCATGGCCACATGCCCTCCGGGATTGGTCTATGTAACACCCAAAAAAGAAACTCCCAACATGTCCGACATGTCCTAGGTACCTTATCAGGGTACCTAGCTGTATAACACTGGTTGTTGGCTTGCCAGGGGCTGCGTTTCGACGGGGCTTCTGAGGTAAACAAAATTTCAATTTTGAATTTCAAACGAAACCCTCATGGCACCTCCAGCACCTTTGCATTTGCAGAAGAGGTGACGAACACAATGCTTGTTATTCATTTATTTGTTCACTTTCTTCATGCCACCGTATGCATGCAGGTCATGCATGGGGATGCACGAGAGGTAGCACGCAGCGCTCTCGAGCTCCACACTGAGGGCAAGGGCTTCCACACGGTGCTCAGCGACATGTGCCACGACACAATGGGCGCAGACGTGGCAGACGTGGCCGCATCCCTAGACTTGTGTGAGTGCGCTGCAAAGATCGCCGTTGGGGTGGAGTTTGCTGGGCCAGTGCTAGACTTGCCGGATCTACCGGTGCGAGCTCACGGGTTAAAAGCTTTCACTTCAAACCAGTCACAGCTGCTCTTTGCGTTGACTACAACGAGATACAAAAGGGTTACTTCAGCCTGGCGCTTGTTTTCTTCGAAACGTTTTCTTCCAAACGAACTGGGCGGCAGTCCACAATGGGGGTGCATGCACTGTCGATGCCTTGTCACTTGGAACATTGGGATGCAACTAGCAGGCACTTGCATTAGCGCTGCCTTGCAACCGTGCATCACCACCATGCATCATCAACCGCCTTGCTGCTCAGCTGTAGCATGGGTGAAGCACTGTCACTCACCCGCGAAAGCATCTGCCATGAGGGGCCGCAGCACCCTGCACCGTGCACACGTAGAAGAGAGTAGAAGAAAGTATAAACCCTGGTTCCTTCACTTCCTGTTTGTTGTTGCTGCTAAGTCCTGCCTGTTCTTCTTCTCCAGCCCCTCTCGATGTAGCCTCTGGTCCCTGGTCACCCCTTGACAGAAATCAAGCAAAGCCTAGATGATTCATCTCTTGGGGCGCTCGCAGGAGGGTCTGCAGCAGTGGCGGAGCGGTGTGCTCAGGGACAAGGGTTCGCTGGTCATGAAGATTCTGGAAGGTGCGCCGGGGTGCTTGCAGCCGCATTCTCAACCAAGGAGAGGGTGCCTGAATCGTGCTCTCAGCACTATGCACTATGCACTAGTCATCTTTGCAATGCTGTGCTCTAATGCTGTGCTTCATTTCGAAAGGTTGTGAACGGACGAGAACTTGAGTATCGAGCACTGATCACCAGTGTCGCTTAATTTGTTAGGTCACACACCCAAAAAAATAGCCCCAAATATTGAGAATTGTTCTATGTAACTAAGCGACACTGGTGATCAATGGTATCGAGATGAATCTTTTTTCATGTTGTGAATACAGCAGCCGCAGAAAGTTCACTCGAATTAAGATACTGATGCTGTTGCGTCTATGACTTTCTTTTGTGAAACGCCGATAGCAGGGCTGCAGTGTGTGGTGTTGAAACACAGCAGATGAGGCCCCATCGAATAATGGAGCTGCCACAATCCTCGTGATGGTGCTGTTGTGCCATTCGAGTGAAGTGGTGGATATTTTGTCTCAGTTGCTTTTGGCTATTTGGGTTCATGCCTATTCACTACCTTCCCGGTTTGTAAAGGAGCTGCCACAACACGTACAGCACATGACGAGACGTGCCACAAGCGGAAGCACCACCGTGATATCTGTCCGTAAGGTTCTTGAGATGATCATAAACCGCACACCCTTGAAAACACGAGGCTCCATAGTATTCATCGCGACCTCAGCACAGAAGGTCAGCCTTGGGATGCCTTTCTTTGTTTGCCTTTCTGTTCTTCTTGCACCATTGTCTATTCTTTCCTTTTTCTTTCATTTTTCTGTACCTTTTCTGTACCTTTTCTTTCCTTTTCTTTTTCCTGCAGCCTGGGGATGCATGCCTGCCAGCTGCAGGAACAGGAACAAAAGAGTTTGCGGATTGCTTGCGGCCGTGGTTTACCAAGGTCTCCTTTGTGAGGCCCAAAGCCACAAGGAAGGAGTCCAGGGAGGTGTACATTGTGTGCCCCCATCTGCCCCCCCTCTTCATGTTCCAAATTCTGCCTCGTTGCCCTTCCACACGCATTGCATGCATACTCACTTCAGCTGAACAGCATTTCAGTACAGCGCTTCAGCAAACCTCCTCTGGTCCCATCGATGTGACTCTCTCTTCAGTACAACAGTTCAGTAAAATAGTTCAGGAAAACCGTTCAGTTTTTCACTGAATCGTTGTGGACAGCTGCACGTCTCAGCTTCCTAGGGCTTGGGCCCAGGGAGCAGTGGTGGTGACCGTGCCAGCAGCCCTGGAAACTTCTAGTTGCTTCCTGTTCTGAGACGTCCGTGGTGCTGTTGTGATATGCAAGTAACGTGGAGGGTTCTTGTTTCAGTTGCATCTGGCTATTTGGATGCTTGCCTGTTCACTGCCTGTCAGGCGTTCCAAGTGACGTGGCGTGATATTCAAGTAACGTGGAGGGTTCTTGTTTCAGTTGCATCTCGCTATTTGGATGCTTGCCTATTTGGGTGCTTCCAGTTTGGGCGCTTGCCTGGTCACTGCCTGTAGGGCGTGGCAGCCTGCGGCCTCCTGACAGCTCCCACACGCAGGTGTGCACAGGATTCAAGAAGCAGCATTCTTCAGGATGACTGGTGCCTGCTGAGTGCCACAGCGTCAGTGTGTGCTGATGTGTGCACTGCACAGTGCTTGGCCCCGTTCAGCTGGTCAGCAGCACCATCTCTGATATCTGCAACACCTCGATCAGACATTTCAAGGAACTGGGTGCCACATGGCCGCCCATGGCTCCCTTCTTTAACTTGTTCTAGAAGATCCTGCAAGACTATGCAGCACCACAGGCAGAGGCAGTGTACCCGAGCCAGCATGTATGCTCTTGCGTTTGTATGCTTATCTGGGAGTTGATCGTTGGGAGAGTGTTGCTGAGTGGGACTTGATTGTTGGGACTTGATGATTGGGGGCCGTGCTGAGGAGTGGGAGTATTGGAGAGTGTTTCCACCTTCGAGGTGACTGTTGAAGGTGGAAAAGCGGTTGCACCTTCAAGGCGAGTGTTGAATGTGTAAGGAGCAAGAGTGTTCAATAATGATGCTTGCCTCTTCAGTGTTGCCTATGCATGATGCTCTGTGCACTAACAGAAACGCCCCAGCTCGTTCTGCAACAGCTATTACACCCTGAACCTGGCCTCGAAACCTTGTTTCCCATGCTTCCACTGTGGCACATCGTGGGTGCTTGTGATGCTGAGCTAGTCTGTGGGTCGCACCTCATGGGGCAATGCACACCTGGGAAGACCAGCAACGGCCATGTGCATCACGAACTTGAGTGGAGGACATGCCTGCACCAGCAAGGCGAGATGCTGTCAGGCGTTTGCTGCATGAAACCTGCATGAACTCTGTATGTCTCTTGTTTAGTTTAGTATATGTTGCTTTGGCATGCGCTGATTTGCTGGTACATGAGCCATTCTATGGAGTTATGCCTGTAACTTTGCAACAAGTTTGGTTGCTGTTGCTTTCCCAGTGCCCTCTGCAGCTTGTTGTGCTGTGCTCAAGGCGAGTATGCATGGGACCTTGTTTCAGCAGCCTCGCCTTGTGGCTGCAACCACGCTGCACTGCACTCTGGTGCACCAATCTGTCCACTCCACCTCTTACACAGCCTCACCAAACAAACACTGGATCATTTTTCTTACATAACTCCTGTCATGGGCTTCGTTTCTGTCTATTGTCATGCTCTCGAATATTCTCCTGTAGAAATGTCAGATGCACACGCCTGCTGGACTCTCCCATTCATGGGAGCTGTCGATATGTACATGCCATCCACGTTGCTCAGCATCTAGTGCTTGAGTGTGTGTCCCCGCGTGTGGGAATTCACTGGCCGTGAACTTTCTTTCAGTTTCCTGTAGGCTCGTTTCCACTTGCCAAGTGCTATCGGCACAGTTATTCGTGTGGCTGCTTCGCAGCTCGCACATCTTTCTCGCACATCCCCCTGTTTCCCCCTGTCATATCAAAGGCCAGCAGCGCACCACCCCGCCTCCTGTGCACCCCTGCCACCAGCCTGACGTGCTGGCCCCTGGTGCATGCATGTGCTGATGCAACGATCACGTCACCACCGTTCTCAGCCGCTGCGGCAGCCTGCCGCTGCCCCTGCTGCCACCGAAGCTGGCATGTTGGGCCACTGCCAATCCCACCAGTCTATCCTTTAGCGCTTATCTGTAACGACTCGCCCCTGTGGTTGGTGGGCCACATGCATGGTCCGTGTTTTGGAGGATGCCTGCTGAGGGCTGCGTCTGAGACACATATGTGGTGCGCGTGCTCGTGCTGCTGCTTGCCTCCTCTGCTGCGTCCATCTCCGGAATCAGAGCGCCACCTGGGGAATAACAAAGTCGTACCTGCCCAGCACAACACTCTGTTACTATTCGAGTTGGGGGTGGGCCTTGTGGATGCGCTGTGGATGGTGGGGCATGCGCTGGTGCCGTGAGCACAGGCTTAGGCTTGCAGAATCTGCAATGCAGATGCCCTTCAGGAAGAAAAAGAAGCATCAAACATCACACCAACCCCGAGGGGAATGGGCCTCAGCACTCTGGAGAGCGGGGGAATCTTGGCGCAGCCTGCTGGGTTGCAGTTCCCCGGCCTGCTGCTGGCAGCATGTTGCAAAGCATGCTGAGAAAGTAGGATGTTCAGAGGGTGCATGGGGGGCTCACGGCATCAGGCACCAGTGACTGCTTCAGAGAGAACAACTGTTTACAGGCAAGAATGTGAATTGTGGATGCATGCAGGTGGCTGCGGCAGAGTGCACACAGCCCCACCCTCATCACGCAGGTTGCACAATCGTGTGGGCGCTGTACAGACTGAACTTCTCAGTTCAGGTGCAGATCCGCTTGGCTACCTGTGGCCATGCGCAGCTGTGGTGCAAGAGGTCCGCCTGGTGCATGTGCCTGGTACCACACCTGGTGCATGTGCCTGGTGCATGTGCCTGCCTATACCTCATGTGACAGCCGGCCTGAAATCAAGTTAAGTAATCTTGAGCTCCTCTTTACAAGCTCGTCCAGGATCATGGAAGCGCACTTGTACACTGTCTGACCGTCGATTTTGCCTTGGTTTTTGGCTTGGTGCACTGGACCAGGTGCTCCGCAAGCCGCAAGCTTGCAGATCGCCTCAGGGTAGAACTTGCTCCACCACCTGTATGCGCCACCGTCAAAGAGGGTCTGCGAGCTGGCTTCTGAGCAGCCGGTGCACACAATGTCGTAGTGCAGATGCGGCTCCGGATCCTGCATGCATGCACCAGCTTCCATATGTATTTTTCTTCGTGCATATTAAAGCCATTCTTCAGACTTCAAATGATATCAAGAATCAAATAAACAAGTCTCGCTTTTGCTTTTTTTTACGTTTTTCCTCTCGCCAAGCCATCCCCAGGGCTGAGCGTGATTAGCAATAGCTGGCTGTATCATGCATTCAGTTCGAAAAGGGAAGGGATAGGTCACAACTTTGATGTGCCACACGAAAAGAGAGGCTGTCAGCATCATGGTGCATGATGCATGAGCCATGATGCATGTCGTACGGTGCGCTCTCACAGCTACTCGCCATTGTTCTACATTCATTCGCTGCCGCTGCGTGCTCTGAGGGACACGTAGCCACCAGCTCCAGGTGGATTGATTTGAGCTGAACAGCGCAACTTTTGAATTTTAATGCTTTGAATTTTAAAAGTGCGGACTAGCAGTGCAATGATGTGATGGAAATGCTTGGCAGCCACTCACGCACCGCGCCCCAGCCAACCACGCTCTCATCACCAGGCATCTCTGTCTGGAAGTAGTACAGCCCATCAGCTGGAAGGGCCATCCTGCAGCACACTCCCCCACTTCTGAAGTCTCAGATGGTTGTGAATTGCATGAATACTGCGAAACAGCTTCAGGCACTCGCCTTGCATGAGCATACTGAGAAACTGGGCAACTTCAAGCAAGACTGTGCAGCTTGGGAGTAGGCTAGATGGGTAGGCAGGCTGGCGAGCAGGCAGGCGCACTTCATGGAGCAGTTGTCGTAGTAGAAGCCGTTTGCGTTGGGCTGCCATGTGTAGATCGTGCAGCAGGGGTTGCCCGCGGCGGTCACGGGGGGCGGGTAGCAGCTGCCGTCCTTGCCCTCAAACAAGAACGTTCCCCCGATGGTGATCGTCGGCTGCACGCCGCCTGCAGCCACGCAGTACGCATTGCCGTTGGTTACGGTCTCGTACGGCAGGGGGAACTTGCCGTTGGCTCCGACCTTGTCTCCGTACGTGGCGATGGCGGACACTGGGGGAGTCAGCTCTGCCTCGTGCTTCCCAGCAGGCACATACTCTATGGGGGTGTTGGGGCAGGTGCCTGGCGCCGTGTACAGCAGCGCCTCAAGGTCCCCGTCTAGCTCAACGGCAGGGGCCACGGCAGGGATGTCAGCCGCTGGCACAGGCCCGTCGGCCTCAGGAGCAAGGGTTGCTGGTGGTACAGCTGCGGGGTCAGTAGCTTCGGGGGCGAGGCCTGGTGGGAGGGTCTCGGGAGCCTCAGCTGAGGGCGCTGCAGTCGGGGCTACAGGTGCAACTGCGGGGGGGACTGCAGTGGGCGCGACTGTGGGGGCTGCCGCAGGCGGTGGTGTGGTGGGTGCTGCTGCGACTGTGCCCACATATGGCGGTAGAGCTTCCTGAGAGCCCTGCGTGTCATACTGGTGTGTTGGCATCTGTATAAAGTATGAAGTGGATGCAGGCCATCGCATCGTGATCATGTTGGAGCGCTGGATCTTGGACAATCAACCAAGATTCACGCCAATGCCGGGGGGGGGGGGGAGGCAGCAGTGCAGCGTGGGGATTTTATTTTTGTACGGACAGGCAAGAAATCGAAAACAATGAAGTCCCTATGGCCACAACACAAGGCTATGCTGTGGGGGATGATTGAGCTTGGTTCTTCCCCTTGTCTTTCAGGGATTGAACTTAGACTTCACATCGTTTATTAGCATCGGCTGGAGCGTAGCCAGCATATAAGAACCATGGAGACAGTGTGTATGGGTTCATTGTTGCAGTGGATGGCGCGCACCAACTCCTTAGACAAGAGACCAAGAGATCTGCTTTTCATCTCATTCCCTATCAAGATATCGAAGTACAGGTTGGCACCCGGAAGGGAGTAACCCGTAGTGGGCTCGTCGTGGAAGGAGCAGTGGTACGCCTCGCCATCAATATGCTCCGCTGCATTGGCAACAAAGGCCTCAAACCCCAAAGGTACACAGGTAGACTGGACGGTGATCGCCTGTTTCGTCGTAGTTGGAACTGTTTCGGGTGATTATCACGGATTCTGACACTTTGGTCTGCCTGTTTCGTGAGAGTGAAAAAGAGTGCGCACCAACTGTGACATGCGTGCATCCCTGGGCCCAGAGCGCGCATGCAGCGAGGCATTCCTCCACACTTGTCATTGTTAGATCGGAGAGTGTCACTGCGCCCACTGCGGCCACACCTTCCAGATGGAGAGCTGTGGAACCCCCCACAGCTGCTTCTTCACCGGCTGCATCCTCAGTCGATAGATCCACCGCGCTGCCTGATATTTCTTTCACGTTGTTAGGATTACATCCCGTTATTTGAGTCAGAGAGTACGCATTCTTGGCTATCTCATAACGCTGACAATTGAGGTCCTCCTCAAACAAAACGCACTCGAAGTTACCCTCGCCTGGAGCTGGTCCTGAACAACAATAGTATTATGTTTAAGCTTCTGGAACGATCACCAAATGCTCAATCGATGCATGTTAGATGTGCACTCGTGGCGTGTACGCTCGTGGCTCAATCACATCAGGTTGCCGCGCCCCAGTACCCACTGACTTGCCATATCAGAGCTATGTTTTGAGAAAGTGGATCGTGAATCTGCCTGGAAAGTGCTACTCGTTCCAGCTGGCAGCGTCGTGACGCTCGATGGCATGTACGTTATGAGCCAGCGCGCAGCACAGAAAAGGCGAACGGCGCACTGACAGAGGCAGCAGGCATGCCAAAAGCTGCTGCAGTTGTAGCACATTGGAGCTTTGCGCCATCGCCTTTCACAGGAATAGTGAGGGCGTCATTGGCGACAAGCACTTGTGATGGCCTCTCCGTGAACGTACAAGCCCGTGCAGTTGAGACCAGCACCCCTGCGCCGACAAAAGCAAGCGTTATCGATGGATGCATGGCTTTGCTGTATCCTCGGCCGAGCCTCGAGTTTCTGACGGAAGGCACATTTGCCATGTACTGGAGAAGATTGT
The DNA here is from genome assembly GCA_032359135.1 of Ulvella scutata. Lineage (NCBI taxonomy): Eukaryota > Viridiplantae > Chlorophyta > Ulvophyceae > Ulvales > Ulvellaceae > Ulvella > Ulvella scutata. The sequence goes on along the minus strand of JAUMHD010026317.1, from coordinate 25,804 downwards.
TCTGTAAGTTCTGTTTACGCAGGAACAAGATGTTTGATGAAAGAGCAAAATAGTACTTAGCACTTTGATTCATCCGGAGAGTGGATGCGTGGTCCAGGAGGTGTGATGTTCCAGCTATAGCATCGCGTTTGAATTGCGGTTGCACTGTCGGCGCACCATCACGGCCGCGTTGCTCTGAGCGACCAGACACGTGCACACTGCTACCACTTCCAACGGATACGATGCACGACTACAAAACAGCACCATACTTACTTTCCTTGCCACTGCTAAGTTTCTGCCTGGATGTTCAGGGGAGGCCAACCATTTCCTGTGCACACACGTATGCTGAATAGAACACCAACTCCAGAGCGCCACCTGCCTTCCGCACGCAACACTACGACAGCTACATAAGGCCGTCCAGTCACGAGGTGCCTGAGCAAGCATGCAGTGAGCAGTGCGCCATAGGACAAGATTCCAAGCGTTTCGCGATCAACACTGTTACAGGTGCTGCTATTCAGCGCACAGGTTGATTTGAATACCATCCTCAGAGTGAATCCTTTCTCAGAATGTAACCTTCAGTTTCTACACATGAAACATCTGTGTGGTCGTTATCTGGGACGTTTCTCAGTTGCACAGCACGTTGTGGGGGAGGGGGGGAGCTCCGCACAGCCGTGCGAGCCGTGTGCTCGGGGCGAAAGCTGTAGTGGGGAGACATACAAAGAGATTATGTAGCCGACAGAAGGTTCAGGGCAGCCACAGGGGAACAGGTAGTGAAGGATCTAGCCCTCCAGCGTAGACAAACAACAGGTAGGTGCACGTGCCACACAAGCCCCTCGAGTCTGCATGCTGCGCCCCCCAGGCTACTCCATCCACCACGTGATTCTGTCATTGGTTTGCTTGTGTGCAGAAAGTCTGATGCTTTGGACGATGCTCCAAATGACCTGTTGCCTTGCGCCATGCATATGTCTGCGCAATCTATCGGGCCAAAAGTCTTGTCGCATTCTTTCGACTTCCCTGCTCAGATCAGAAATAGAGGGTGCACCAGCATGAGTGGTGTGATTGCGTACTAGATGGTGAGTCTATGCCTCTGCACACTACCTGACCGGCACGCCCCCCCCTTGTACCCCCCACAACGTGTGTGCACGCTCACGCACTGATATGGCTTGCAGCTTCCTACCCAAGGATGGTAAAAAACAAGAACCTTTTGCAAGTATCAAGCAGCTTCGTGATTGAATTCAGGTGAGAAAATGGGCCGCTGCCACTCTTAGGAAGACCAAGGGGCGCTGCATGTGAAGCACAGTTCGCAGAACTCAAGAGCAAAGTGGAGTTGTCACTGGCAGCATTGGCTGTGTCCAGCAAGCTGGCGGAGCCCCATTTTTGTGTCTGCCATGAGAGTTTACACAGCATGCTCCAACAGTCCCCTAACTACATAGCCACACTACATAAAGGAACGGAACCATCTCTAAGTAATCTATTTCTCAGTTCCAAACAATGCATGCCATCGACATGCACTCAACTAGTTGTAGTCTGACACGAGCCAGAGAGTCAAGGCATGTTCCTACTGCTGCAAGCATCACCTGCTGCTGCCAACCAACTTCAGAGTCTCCAGAAGAATTATAAATTTGGATCTTCTCAGCCGTTTCTGGGAGCATGATGCCAGTATGCCTATGCAGGCGCCTGAACCTGTCTATTCCTACCATCCCAAGCAATCCACTACCGGCAGTCCACGAGACTCCTCCTTTCCCAGCGCCTGCCATTGCACTTCCTCCTTATTATGTGCAACCTGGTGTCCAGAGTCCTCCCTTGATGTGTTGCTGCAAGCTGCATCTCCGCGGCTGATGCAGAGGAGGCGAATCAAAACAAAAAGAGTGTACACCCACCCGTTTCCAATCACAAAGCACCTGCTGCTGAGAGCTCTGCTGGGGCTTAACACTATGCAGCCACACCACATAGTGTGCACCCCTAAGCCACACCACACAGTGCGAACCCCGGCGATGAACTGCTCTCCATTGCGGACCTGCAACAGAGTGAGGTTCCTTCTGTCAGAAATTGTGAGGGTCCCTGAGGTGTCAGGCAGCACAGATCCAGTTTCGTGGTACCCAGTGACGCTGGCTGCTCCATCAGCTGTCCAACACTGAGATTTATGGCCGCACTTTGCAGCATAAGATGTACCACAACCACCGCCGCCACCACCTGCGTGCTGCTTTGTCAACCAACCATTTTCCAAGCTTGCACTGTCACCACTTTCCAAGCCTGCCAATTGTGTGCTGCCTGCAGATGCCTGCCCAGCCACAGTGTGCAGCGCTGCACATCTGCTTCAGAGACCGCGCAGCTATGCACGCACGCCTACGCCTTGCAGCACGAGCAGCAGCCGTGTGCGCCTACGCCTTGTTGTCCTGGGGGAGCACGAAGTGGTAGAGGTATGCCTGCATGCCGTCAATTTGGCCCAGCTTGTCAGACGCGTGGATCTCCTTCTTGACGGGCCCGCATGCGGCCAGCTGGCAGATGCCCTCCGGGTAGAACTTGTTGTAGTAGCGGTACTGCCCGTTGAAGATGTCCCCTGCTGAGGTGGCTGAGCAGCCGTCGCACATGACATCGTAGTGGATGTGTGGCTCAGGGTCCTGCATGCATGCATCACGCATCACAGTGCTTGACACATGCTCAGTGCGCTCAAAGAGGGCCAACCAGAGCGCTGCGGTGCTGTAACCGGTTTGAAGGCTGCTGGTTTCAGTATGGTCGTTTTACTTGGGTGTGGCCAACACCACAATTGGTCTTGGGAGCGGTGCCGTCGTTGCTGTCGGAAAATGGCGCTGCTGTGTTACAACACAGCAATTGGTCTCTCTGTGGCTCTGTGAATGACACTTGCATGCATGAAAGGCGCATTGGTACGGTATGCGTGTGCTGCGGGCTTGATTTCATGGGCAACACTGTTGCAATGCATGCGATGGTTTCATCTGTGCTGCCATGGCGCTGATGCTGCCACAGTGCATGGCCAAGAATGCATGATGACGGGTTCGTGAAGGATGGCTTCAGAGGCCACGTTCAAGTGCATACAATGCATGAATTTCATGATATCTTGAGGATGTGGGTGTCTGGAGACCTGAGCACTGTGCAGCACACTCATATTGCACTGCGAGGCAACGCACCGCGCCCCAGCCAACCACGCTCTCATCGCCTGGCATCTCTGTCTTGAAGTAGAACACTCCATCCTCTTGCAATTGCATTCTGCAGCACAGCGCAGCTGTTGCTGTTGGGCAAGAGCCACGGCATCGCTGTCCGCACTGACAAAGAAAGGACCAACGCCTGTGCTGTGTTTTCTTGTCGTGCCAACGTGCCATGGACAGCAGCCGACATTGGCACAGGCAACGACCTCACAATGAAGCCACTCCTCATGCTACCTGGCTTCGGCGCCAATTCATAGCCCCTTGAACGCTAGACAGATACCTAAGCACATGTGTCCGACTGACAGGCTGGCCAAGCCCGCTTCATGCACATGTCATCATGTCGGCCAAAACAACAACATTTTTGTTCAAACAGCAAGAACATTGGAAAATGAGAGAGACAGCGGGGTGGGGGGGGGCAGGGTTGCTTTAAGGAATGGGGGAAAGGTAACTAACGACTATTTCTGCGAAATTGTCCTTTTTGAATGCGGGGTACATAGAACAATTCATTATTTTCCGATGATTTTCGGGGGTGACATCCACTCAAAGCACCTAAACATTTCGTCCTAGGACCAAAAAATCGGCACTAAAAGCAACCCTGGGGTTGGAGGGGGGGGGGGTGCGCACTTCATGGAGCAGTTGTCGTAGTAGTATCCGCCGTTGTTGGGCTGCCACATGAAGATCTCGCAGCAGGGCTGCCCGGCCGCGGTTTGCGGTGGCGCCGCGCACTTGCCATCCTTCGTCTCGAAGAGGAAGGTGCCGCCAATCAGAATGGAGGGCTCTCCCGAGCCGGCCTTAACACAGTATGAGTCCCCGTTGCCGATGCCGCCGTACGGCATGCCCAGCTTCCCGCCATTCAACTGGTCACCGTACTCATCCTTGGCAATGTCCGGCACGTTGAGCGTGCCCTGGTGCTTTCCAGCAGGCACAAACTCGATGGGCTTGCGGGGGCACTCTCCAGGGGCACTGAAGAATGTCTTGGCAAGGCCACCTGGGACAGTCACAGGTGCCTCTTCTGGTGTTGTGGCTTCAGGTGCGCCGTCCGGTGTGGTGGCTTCAGGTGCGGTAGCGTCGGGTGTGGTGGCTACAGGCGCTGCAGCGTCCGGTGTTGTGGCTTCAGGTGCTGCAGCATCCGGTGTGGTGGCCACAGGTGCGACAGCGTCGGGTGTGGTGGCTGCAGGTGCGACAGCGTCGGGCGCGGTGGCTTCAGGTGCGGCACCTGCAGGTGTTAGTGCAGATACAGCGGTTTCAGGAGAGGTGAGGTTGCCGGTGAGAGCTCCCAGTGTCCTGCTGAGCATGGCCGGGCCAGGCTTGATGGCGTAGTACGTGTCGGGCCCGGCGTGCTTGTAGCCGATGGCTGGGCTCTTGTGGAAGGAGCAGTGGTACTGCTGCCCCTCTGCATGCGCATCTGCACACACACACACTCTCTGTCTTGTACTGGAAAGAAGCGACTCAAACATCAATTTCAACCCTGGCCCAATCCATGTTCTGAGATACACCCTGAGCTGGTGTACACACGCACGACTGCAGGGCACTGACAGCCGATTACCCCTCAAAGTGAATGATGATATGCTGCTGTGCTGTTTGTAACTTTCTTTCTCCTTACTGGAACATCCAGGTTGTCATGGATGAGTCAGGTACTTGGATACAAGCAAGGGCGGCTGTTGAGGTACTGAGACTTCTGAGAGGTCACATTTGGGCATGTCATGGCATCATTGTTGGGATCATTTTCGTTTGGATATGTGGTGGCATCACTTTTTGTTGCGGCGAGCCTGTAGGTGTCGATTTGTTCCCACTGTGAACTGCATGTGCAAGCTACTACATGTGGACGGCAGATCAGGCATCACAGAGAGGCGCACCAATTGTGACATGCGTGCAGCCTGGGATCCACAGAGCGCATGCTGCAAGGCACTCTTCTGCTGTTGGCAGAGTAAGGTCTGATGCCGCTGCAGACCCCACTGCTGCCACATCTCCCAGCTCCTTTGCCTTTGTGCCCCCCACAGACACGTCTTCTGCAACTTCCTGTGACAGATCCACTGCTTTTTGTGTTATGGTGTCTAGCATCGCTGCGTCGCAGCTTGATATGTTGGTCATTGCAACGGCGCCTTCCTCAGGTTCGAAGCTCTGACAGTCTGGCTCCTCTTCGAAAAGCACGCACGCCAGGCCATCATCTCCACTGGGCCCTGAACATATGCTGAACGCTGTAGCTTGATATTGGGTGCTTCATTTTGTGTCTAGTACACCGCACAGATCGGGACTGCTCCTCTAGGCATGTGGCCAAGTGTGTGCTGTTTGCTGGTTGGCAGGTGCCTTACAGTGTAGGGGCGAAACACACGAGCGGCTGCTCTTAGAATGCTCGTGAACTTGCTCCATGTGCTGCAATATGCTGCTGTCTAGGTCCTAGAGCTGCAAAAGATGCTCGATTTATAGTGCTGTACTGATCTGCAGGGCATAACTCGGTTCACGAAATCTTCACCCCAGCATCGATCATCGATGCTCTGACATACTCATATAAGTCCCTGATCAAAACAAAGCAGTGGCTTAAAGCTGCTTGTTGATGTGTTTGTCGCTCTGCCGAGTGCACCCAGGACATCCAACCACATAACAGAACTAACCCAGGGGACAAACTCGCTCTATAGACTGAAATAAATGGCTTGTGGAAATGGAGTTGTGGAAACATCTAGAGGGCAGTGTCCATGCGCACCCACGACGAGCAGCATCTGGCACGTTCAAACTGGTTAGGTAACAGAGCCAATACATCGCACACAATAAACTGCACAACGTATACGTAAACACAAGCAAATCCAGTGTTGCATTTCAGGTGCAGGTACAGACACAGGCCCTTTTTCGCCCAGCTCACTTAGATGCAACACGACGCACACAAAACGATGCAAGCCCAGCAGCTAGATGGAGCGCACGTATCGCGGCTCCAAGCATGCCGAAAGCTGCTGCAGTACTGGCGCATTGGTCTTTGGCATCGGCGCCTTCAATGGGGAATGTTATCGCATCGAGCCCCACTGGAACCTGTGCTTCGCGCTCAACAAAAGTGCACGCGCGTGCAGCAGACAGCACCACAGCACTAGCTATGATATATGATTGGAAAGCTTTATGCATCCCTCCAACTTTCACCTACCACGCGGGGTGGTGCTATCTGGTGCAGCCTAATCTTGAATGTGCCAATAAACTCGTCCCGCTTTCGCCATGGACAGTAAACTCGAACAAGATGCCTACAAGTTATGAGACAAGTTTTTAAGAGTGCTATGGCGTCGAGTATGCTGCAATGCACACGTCCATGAGAGCCACAGGTGATGCCGAGCACATGCGTGGATCATGGTGGGAATACCGTACGATTCGCATTAAGAGCTCGAGTTCGAGCCAGCATAGGCATATATTTGTCAGACAAGGAAGATAGTGTGCCGGTTAATGCTTGCTTGAGCAGTGTGGTAGGCCTTCGTTCATGCCAAATGCTCCGCTGTCGGCGGGACATCAGCACGTCCATCCTTTCCCCTTCACAGTCAAGAAGCCTGCAATACGACAGGGAGTATCTGCGTATGCTTAAATTTGGTGGGCCAGGTTTAAAGTTATTAAACTGGGCAATGGCGAATGAAACTGCTCTATCTCACAAGATACTCACTGCTCGACTTGCCTCATTTCTCGACCACTCAAGATCCGGCTTGCAAGCGGTAATTTCGAATCCTTTCGAATCGCAATATAAACAAGGAGGGCACCACAGCAGGTAGCCAGCCCTAGCAGGGATATCCCCGACGGCGTTAGGTCACATTGATGAGTATGCAGGTGTGCATGTTGGGGCCAATGAACGGTGAACTCCCAGCCACCACTGTGGCCTGCTTCCATACACCATCACCTGCAATACCATAGGTCTGTATCAAGCCGACTGTAGGGGCACCCAGCGTCAGGCCATCACGTGTGCAGTGTGTTCCACTTCCACTCCCTGCCCATTTGCTTACGTGGCCCTCTGCTGCACCTTGTTTCTAGCCTGAGTGGCCATGATTCTGTGCTCATGAGTGCTTATCTCTCCACAGCCTCTGTGGTGCGGCCTTCGTTGCTTGCCACTGCACGTTCTCCTGCGCCTCTTGTGTCCCCTCGTAGCCACCTGTGTAGGAGTGCCCTTGTGCCCCAGTTCCTCTTGCACTGAGGTTCCTGTTTCGGCTGGGGCTGCCCTAGGCGGCTGCCCCTCCTCCCCCACTCTTCGGGGTGCTGAGGCCTATTCCCTTAGGGGTTGGCTTGATGGTTGATGTATGTGTGTGTGGGGGGGCGGGGGGGGGGGATGAAGCAGGTTGCAGGGTTTGCAGCATTCACTCTTACAGAGATGACATCGATGGGACCAGAAAGCAAGGGGCAGAGAAAAAACAGAACCATAAATTTCTAAGTATTCAAAACAGTGAAAAGCTGACTTTACAATAACATCCACTCTTGCAGAAGAAACAAGGTAATCGGGAACCACACCATACCCAAGAAGGACTACGGACTCAGCAGCCCCAAAGGGACAGGACAAAGACATACACCCCCAGGCCACACGTGACCAGGGAGGGAAACACAGAGGCTGCAGAGAGCGCCGCACAACGTTACAGGATCGCCAAACACAGGGTCGCCAACAGGGACCACATCGTCAGTGACAACAGCACCAACCAGGAGAATAAAGGGTTAGGAACATCAGTCACTTCCTCTGCGTGATGTGACAATCCACGGACGTCTATCAAAAGCTTGCACAGACGCAGTGAGCAAGCTTGGGTGTTTTCATGAGGCAAGCACACGAATCATGCACCAATCAATTATAAACAGCTGACAAAAGTTGCATCGCAAAACAGACCACTGTAAACCCAAATCAATTGATACAGCACTGCACCAGGAGCATGCGAGCATAATTTCTTACAAGATTTGTGCCCGCTCGCTTTGCTGGAGAGAGAATAACAATATGTCACGCGACGAATGCACATCGCCGTTACACACAAAACCTACTTCTGTGGCACAAAGCTCCAAACGTACAGCTATGAGTACAGCAACACTACTAAATTTAATGCAAACATAAACAATAACAGTGATACAATAGATGCAAACGGGACCAACAGCGCCTCCCTACTCACAATCTAGCGACGCCACATGCTGCACAGCCGTGCAGCCCCTAGATTCTTTCTAGGGGTAACCTCGCGGCAGTCTCTCCTTGTGGGGACCCTTGTGGCAGTCCCTGCCTCAACCAGCACCTGAACTCGAACGAACTACACCTGGTTCTATCTCACCTTTTCTTCCGCACGTTTCTTTCTGCAAATGGCCTGCACAAGCCCCTTTCAAGGCATTGCAAGATCCTGTCATAGATATGTCATATGTCATGCACACCACCAGGAACACTCTTCCTTGCACAGAGCAGAAGTCCAATAGCCGCGGAACAAGATCCAGTACACATTCACAGGCTGCGTGAGAGAGAAGAGGGCTGTTTTTAGGCACGATTCCACTTGCCCTCCCCTCCCCTTGCAGTCCTTGATCCCCTACATACCCTCCAATTGGTTTCCCTTTGCAATCAATTTGCCCTCTCTGCCGTACCAGTCCCCAAAACCAACACAGTTCTGCTCGGCACCAATGGCCAGAACTTGACCCTGCATGTTTGTGTGTGTGTGTGTGTGTGTGTGTGTGTGCAGCCATCTTGCAGGCCACCCTTGTAGCCTTGCTGTCCTGTGCTGCAGCCGGTGTGCACTGCAGGCAAGTCAGACTGAACCAGAACAGTTGCTCCAAAGCTCCACCTAACTGTTGATGCTAACTGTTGATCAGTTAACATATACTCTTTCCAGCCAACTGCTTCAGAATGTTCTGTTTTGGAAGGTACTGTGCTATAGCATTCCAAAGCAGCTGCCTGTTGAGTCTTGTGAAGGACTGTTTTGGAGATTCCCTTCCAAGCAGGTTCCAAACAGGTTCTTCAAGTCCACAAAAACACAGCAGTCCGGAATCACATTCACCGAAGCCCGCTCGAGGGGATGTTCCCATGCGGGCTGGAGCCGGGCTGTGGATACCAGCAAGACCCAATCATAACTGCAGGTGTGTCTCTCACACCCAGCTGCTTGTCCAGAGCCTTGGGCATAGAGCTCAATGACCAAAGACGTGCGGTGATGGGCCTGCAGTTTGCGGATATAGGCACTTTCCCCACTACGCTGGCAGCGTTTTACGTCATTTGGCACCTGAAAAGAACACAACTGGCCTCCATACTACATGTCTGCAGGGCTTGGGTGGCTGCGCACAAGCCGCTGCCTGTCTGGACTTCGAATCACACACCTTCTGCAGCAGCAGAGGCCTTATCGATCCCATTGTCCTCCCCCCCCTGCTTTTGTAGTGCATCCTCTCCAGTGCAGTTGTGTCCTGTCCAGTTCAGTGTGTTTCTGGTGAAAGTTGTGTGCACCTTACACAGGCCAGCCATGATGGAGGTCTTGTGCAAGGCATATAGCTATGAGACGGATGTCCCTTTGTGACTTTCATTTTTCAGCTGAAAGCCCTGGAACACAAGTAGTCACAGACAAGCAGTCAGACTGTGAGTTGATGTCTGCTTTCACGAGACATCTCCAGACAGTAGTCAATTCCATACGAGTAGCTCCGGATACTACCACCAGGCATCGTCATGGGCGCGCAGCAGCTACTCCTTGCCACCATGAGGGATCACAAGGTCATATTTGTACAGCATCTGGCCCCCAACGTCCCCCAATGCCTCCGCCTGGTGCATGTAGGGGTCAGTAGGCCCGCAGGCGGCAAGCTTGCACACCTCGTTGGGGTAGAACTTGCTGTACCAGCGGAAGTCTCCAGAGAAGATGCCCTTTGTGCTGGCTGCTGAGCAGCCAGTGCAGAGGACGTCGTAGTGCAGGTGTGGTTTGGGATCCTGTACATGTTGATGCTTCTTTTTCTGTTCTGCTTTGCTCTGTGTTGCTGTGTGTCTTCTGGGTTCTACACGCACATGGATGTGCCTGTTCGTGCTGATTGATTGAATGTGCTTAGCAATTATGCCTTCGAGCTGAGCGATTGCTGGTTCGATACCTATCATGGCCTTATGGTTTCTACTTTTAACACACACACACACACACAAACACACACACATACACACACACACACACACACACACACACACACACACACACACACACACACACACAGAGCAAGCAACGATGTGAGTGCACTGCGAGGCAACGCACCGCGCCCCAGCCAACCACGCTCTCATCGCCTGGCATCTCTGTTTCGAAGTAGTACACTCCGTCTGGCTCCATTTGCATCCTGCAGCACGCTACAACTTTGAGACAATTCCATTGTCTGTTTAATGCACATGCATGTGGTGAGTGGGGGGGCAGTCGCGATGAGCCTCTGGCACTGAACGTGTGATGGAATTCAGTACCAGAGGCCTCTTGGTTGCATCTGGCTTACTTACTGCCTTTCCCTTTTTTGAGTGAGTGGCTGCAAGCCTCTGCACCACACTTCTCGAAAGCGTCATGCACCACAGGGGGGGCCCACGGGAGCAGGGCCTTGCTGATGTGCATCGCGTCATCATGTAACATGAGCCAACTTGCAGCAGGCCATACAGCCCTACACACTGAAAACAAGGGTGCACAGCCTGAGGAGCAGGCGGGCATGCAGGCGCACTTCATGGAGCAGTTGTCGTAGTAGAAGCCGTTTGCGTTGGGCTGCCATGTGTAGATCGTGCAGCAGGGGTTGCCCGCGGCGGTCATGGGGGGCGGGTAGCAGCTGCCGTCCTTGCCCTCAAACAAAAACGTTCCTCCGATCAGAACCTTCTGTGCTGTGCTACCCTGGCTCACGCAGTACGCGCCGCCGTTCTGCACTGGTGCGTACGTCATGTCCAGCTTCAGGTCCGCGCTCAGCAGCTTCCCGTACTGCTTCACGTCCACCTTGTCTTGGTCTACAGTCAGCTGATCTTGGTGCTTGCCAGCGGGGATATACCTGATCGGTTTTCGTGGGCATGTGCCAGGGGGTGTGGCCAGCAGGACCTCCAGTTCGGCGCTGATGGGAGCTGCAAGGGGGGTGTCTGCGGCAAAGACCAGCGCAGGGGCCGCACTGCCAAAGTCTGCTGAGATGGGAGCAGAAGTAGGAGTAAGATCAGTAGCAGTAGCAGGGGTGCCAGCGGCAGGGGCGACCCCCACCGCCACTGGGGCCCCTGCCCCCGCTGTTGCCCCAGTAGACACCGCTGCAGGTGCTCCACCAGTGGGACCTTCGGCTGATTTTGGCGCTGGTGGTGGCGCAGAGTCCCTGGGACTTATGGGGACGCCGGAGAGAGTGTCGGTTACAGCCCCCAGTGTCCTGCTGAGCATGGCGGGGCCAGGCTTGATGGCGTAGTACGTGGTGGGCCCGGCGTGCTTGTAGCCGATGGCCGGGATCTTGTGGAAGGAGCAGTGGTACTGCTGCCCCTCTGCATGCGCATCTGCACACACACACACGCAGAGCAACGTGTTGGGAGATCTGGCCGGCTGGAGGTTCAAGGTGTGTGTGCCATACTGTCACATTGGAGCATGCTACATATTAGACAGGTACCTATAAACTCTAAGTATGCTCAGAGAAGTCTGAAGTCTTAGATAACTAGTCATGAATTGCCAAAGTTTAGCAATGATGCTGTATGCATGTACGTGTGTGCATATGTCTCACAACCGTTTCAGAGTAAGGGCCCTGTGTTCCAGGATTCCGATTTTTGGTGGGAGTGCTCACCCATGTCTGGAGGATGGATTGAAGCTAGTCAGTCAGATTGCGAAGCAGCCACAGAGGTTCAGTTTAGGTGAGCTGAGAGCCTGTCAACCAAAAGGCAAGTGAAGACACCACAGGTTGCGTTTATGCATCAAGATAATGCAAGGTAGGTGTAGTTTCTGGATGCTTGAGTGCTGGCCTAAATACTCCCGTTTTCAGCTGATATAATGGTTGGTGCTTGCTATCTCTGCACCAGCTCGTGAAAGGGCAAGCTGAATGGTGCTCACCGAATGTGACATGCGTGCAGCCTGGGATCCACAGTGCGCATGCTGCAAGGCACTCCTCTGCTGATGGCATTGTCAGATCAGGTGCTGCTACAGCTCCAACCACTGCAACATTGGGCAGCTTGTGTGCCTTGGTACCCCCAACTGTTGTCGGATCTCCAGCAGCATTCGTAAGATCGATTGCTTTGGAGGTGACAGCGTCTACTGCTGCTGTGTCACAGTTTGAGATGTCTGTCAGCGCCACAGCGCCCAGTTCCAGGTGGTAGAACTTACAGCTGTCACTCAACTCCTCGTATAGAACACATTGGTAAGTACTCCCCATTCCATTTGGCCCTGCACTGACAAGTACATCACGCCGTGGACTCTGTGTTGACTTTCATGACGCTTTGTTCAGCTGTGCGCTCTTGATGTGGTGCAATTATGCAGGATGAGTAGTTACATGGATGACATGATGAGTAGTGGGTTTGTCAGTGTACCTAACAGTGCCAGACAGCTCAAGGGAACGGCATGAAGAGCAGCCGCATCAACAACAGAAATATCAGGGCAACTTGATGCTCTTTTCTGATCACAGCATCAATGCAGCAGTCTGAACCACATCCTCGGGGCACATTGCTTTTAGGGCGTAAGTGTGACATATCGCTCAAAGGTGTTCTTGGAAAGAGATTAATGGAAATTGACGTAGATATTTTACAATGATAATATCGCAAACACTGAGTGGGCATCGGGACCGCCTGTTCGCTGCAAGGCGAGAGTTCACAACAGACTGCACACAGCATGTGGCAGACACAGAGACGTGATTCAGAACAAAAGGGCGCACTGACAGCAGCTGCAACAGCTCCGAACGCTGATGCAGTGTTTGCGCACTGTGTCTTGGCGTCGGCTCCTTGCACTGGGAACGTCAGGGCTGGAGTGGCAATGGGAGCCTGGGATTCGCGCTCACGGAAAGTGCACGCACTCGATAGCAGGAAGGGGCTAAGGACATGAAAATAAACATAAACAGTGATAATATGCAGAGAGGCGTTCAACCTATCCATCACTCAGGCTCACATCTGCGCTCGACGACGCATGGAATAAGCGAACAGCTCGCGAAACGACCTTGGATACACTTGCAATTTCTTGTACACAGGAAATACCTTCAACACTGTGTGGTCAGAGGGCGTGGTACCATACATTGTAACAATACTTTGGAATGGAGTGCTAGTCACTCCAAACTAGTCGACTGGATCCATGGTTTGTAAACAAGTTTTTAGTCGACTGGATCCATGGTCCTATCTCTGGATATCCATGCAGAACAGAATTCTTCTACAGAAGACACATCTGAAATGTGCGAACACATGGAGACAACACGGTGTCTATTCTTGCAGCCGCACGAAGAGTTCGTGCACGTAGCTACGCATAGAACAAAAGAGTGTGTTTTTGCATGCAGGCGAATGTACAGAAACCCTTGGCAATTCATCAGAGACTGCACAAGTGCGTGATATAAACATACCATGCCACAATCAGTTCAGTATCACAGCTGAATAAGCAGCGTGGATTTAGCGCCTGCTCAGCAAACACCTGTGTAACATTCTCAGTAAAGCAGCTGCAGGTGCCTCACCAGTTGGGGCTCCTGCAGCCCATCGGTGCACGTGCTGCAATGGGCACAGATCCGTGGTGAGAAGATGTAGTGATTCCTGAGCTTCCCTGTGGCTATTGGTACACCTGCCCTACATTGAGAAGCGAGCGATCTCATACAGGCTAGAACATGCAAACATCTTCTGTGATGTGCGACAGCTGTTGCTGAAGTGGCGAATTGATATTGGAGCTGCAAGAAATAGTGTTGATTGTCGCCATCTTAGCCCTGGCTGGATATTGTAGCTCCTATATACTCCTCAGATCACTGCCGCACACACCGCATGTCCTGTGTCACTATTCTACCATTACAATTGTTCTTAACATGCTACTAGCGCACATCATAATTATTATACTACTCTACTCTACACTAATAAAAAAGTCATGCGCATGGCACGCCTTTCCTTTGGAGGTCATTGCTGATCATGCAAGCGACGCAGGCCTGCATCAGACATAGATGCAAGCACCCCAGCATACATCTCCTATCACCCCATCACCAACGCTTTCGCTCGAGTGTCTGCTGGAGGAATTTGAACTGATTGAGGCCCAGGAACACAGTGGGACACCACAACTCCCAAACACCACAACTCTCTGAATACAAAGTCTTAACAAGAAGCTGAATGTCGCAATTACACCATCACAGGCCAGAGCCTAGTTGCAGAGATCACCAAGCTGCGCAGGAGTGACCCTACCAGCACCAGTGCCAAACCCATTGCTGAAGCTGACCTGACAATCCATCCCACACGCAAAAGCTCCTGTACTCGACATGAATACAAAGAACGCGTCCGGTTGCAGGGACCCAGGAAGCCCATTGCAGGTCATACTGGACACTGAACTGGGGCCACCTTGCACCTTCACCTTTGCATAGTACGGGTTGCTGCCTTGTGTTGAGAACATAAGGCCCTGAGGGGGGTCGGGGCATCGAATAATAGACCAGTCAACTGGCCATCGACCGCTGCCACTCTCCCCAAGATCTAGATCTCCTTGCACGCACTCTGGGCATTCATCATCAACAATCCCGTCGAAGCATCTCTCACCTTGGCCGAGCTCCAGGTTATCGAAGCATGCATGCACACACATGCCGCACCCAAGGCCCCGAGCGTACTGCGGAGCATTCAGAGCTAGCGTGGTGAGCCCTTCCGGAACAAAGTCTTGAGTGCAGTGGCCTCCTACCCCTGCAATCCGTCCCATCTCATGCTGGCATGTTGTCATTATCACCTTACCACCTGTGACAGCTCGGGCAGAAATATGCATGCTTACTAGGGTTTTGATACCGTCACATGTACACATTTCTGATGCAGGGCGTGCATGTATGGTGCTACTGGACAACTGGGAGAATTTGACTACTTATGGTTGCACAAAACCACGCTGTTTGCAAATTGTAGAGAACTTTACAGATCGGAAATACCAGTTTGGGTGTGCATGCAACACTAGATTCGAAGGCGCAGCAGAGGAACAGCGCACCAGCTCCCCCATAGTAAGTAAGCTCGCCATGGTATGTGAAGGCTGCTTTGGATGGCTCAGATGGAGATGGCTTGGTGGCTGCTGGTGCAGGCATGTCGACAGGCTCGATGGCTGGTGGCTCAGTGTCAGGCGCAAGCACAGCTGCTGGTACAGTTATAGGTGGGAAAGGCTCCAGAACAGGTGCAGGCTGCATGGGTGGTTCAGCAATAGCTGGGGAGAGTTGCGCAACTGGGGCAGGCTCCACGAGTGGTTGAGACACAACAGGTGCAGGCTGGTCAACTGGTGGCTCAGCAGATGGTTTCACCTCTACAACCTGGACTGGGCTAGATACTGGCGCTGCTACCTCAGGTATAGGTGCAACACCAGCAGGTGGCTGCGGCAGTGCCTCTGCCTTGGTTGGCTCATTGCTTGGTGCAGCTAACAGTGGCGTATGTGTGCCAAGGGGTTGTGGGGCCGAGCTCAAAGAACTTGGAGCAGGACCCAGCGCCGTATCTGCATGCATTCAAGGATACTACCAAGTTGTGTAGGAATGTTCTAGAACACAGACCATTCTGCATTCTGCCTTGGGGTTCACTTCGTCGAAAGGTACAGGCACTCTTGCTGCTCTAGTCGAGCATAAAATCTATGTTATGGATGAAATGGAGCCAGACACAGGACCTATTGAAATTCTCTCAATGGAGGGAAATGGCTACCCTGGACCCACAAATCCCCAGAAAGGGATTCGGCCTAAACGCCCCAAACAAAATGGACAGAGACAAGCAGCTCACAACCATGGCAGAAACTCTAGGCCACAGGGAAGGAAAACACGATATTAAGAACAATACTAAGGAAAGTGAAATGGGCAACATTGATGTGCAGAGGCCCACCACAATTGGTGCATGCATTTGGATCCGACTCTGGAGCCTCCTTTTTGCTCAATGCTAGGACTTCCTCACTGGTCAGGGGCTTGTCGATCCCAGGAATAGGAGCCTTGATGACATCATCTGGCATGCTCTCACAGTGCAACAACCTCCCATCCCAGCCTTCCTTTGCCACGTTGTAAGCTGCAAAACACCCAATCCTCATTCACACGCATGCTGATGATGATTGCTCTGGACACAAGTATGCATGCATACCCTGTTCTTGCGTTAAAAGCACACACATGCATTTCTACACTACATTTACCATTACAGTTCCATAAGAACAAAAATCAGTAAGTCTCACAAAGGGGCAGTATTAGGGACAGAGCAGGCAGGGTGTACCTGCTGATGTTTCTGGCAGGCACTGTGCATAGAACCAGTTCTTGACAACACATTCCATGTGAGGGTTGCAGCACAGTGAGCTGGTGCTGTAGCCTCCCCCGCACTGTTCAAACACGTTTATGCATTCCTCTTCCTCACAATCCAGGTCATCAGGTCCGGAGTATGGCGTCAATGCGCTCTGGGAAGAGCCAAGGACATGTGCAGGCATCTCTTCGTTTTCTAGCACTGTACCATCCCATCCTTGCTCCATCCTCATTGCTGCACAACATCAAAGTATCACTCGTGATAAACAATGTTACGATATCGTATGTCTGTGTTGGATGGTTTTCTGCTCTGGTCAGGGCATGTCAATATCTGAGAATCTCAGTACCAGTACGCACAGCATGCACATGTATCTCGAAACTGGATGAAGCGATAAAGAGTAGCGAGAGAGCATACTATAAAACAAGATAGACAACGATATTTGACAGACAGGAGACAGAGAGGATTGTGAGCACACACCTGCCAGCTCCTCGGTGAGGCATTCAGCAAGAGTGTGGTCCCTGACAACACAAACCTCGCCATTACAGCAAGATCCTGAGACGTCGAATTGCGCACCGCCGCACTGCTCGAATGTTTTGATGCAGGGCGTAGCTTCGGGTATCGGGGCTGTTAGTTCCCGGCAAGCTGCATGAGTGCAAGGGCTGATCAATGGGTTTTGTGCTTGTGCATTACGTGATAAGCGAAACCGAAGAACCCTTGATGCAGATGCGTATACATACGACCTTGAACACATAATCAGGTACTGTGAAGATTCAACAGTCTTTATTTCAGGATTGATCTTAAAGTGTACACATGTGATACGCAGAAATTCAAATGCGAGGGACACATCAGCTAGTGCTCGCACTGGTAATAACATGGCTGCACATAACATGGGAGGTCGTGTCATATGAGCGCACCTGCAGCTTGCAAGGTCAGCAATATCAAAATCAATTGTCGTTTGCGGCCAGGGTGAACCATGTCGCTTCCTGTACGCAATCGCTGTTGTCAAGGACTGTGTTGGCGAAAACTGCCGACAGCTCGGCTTTAGCATGTACGCGAGAGCGTCGCAATCGTATTTCACGCCTACATCATTCACTGGGTATTGTTGAGAAGAATTCAAACAGGCAATCACGACTGCGCTCGTGACAAAGCTCAGCAGGCTACTGGGCCAGGGCTTGAGTACTCAAGCCCTGGCGCTACTAGTACTTACTAGTAC
Source organism: Ulvella scutata (assembly GCA_032359135.1). Classification (NCBI taxonomy): domain Eukaryota; kingdom Viridiplantae; phylum Chlorophyta; class Ulvophyceae; order Ulvales; family Ulvellaceae; genus Ulvella; species Ulvella scutata. The sequence continues at coordinate 8,148 of JAUMHD010026317.1, read as the reverse complement.
GTACACAAAGAACAGAAGTAGCAGTGCACCTTTTAGTTTATTGAAGGCAAGGTGCTGCAACAGCCTGCTTGATACAGGTGGCGTGCACGCCGTTATGAGGTTCCTTTCTACACGTTATTGAACTGAGCAAACAGAGGGATGCCAGCGAACGCAGGAATGGCAGATACATATATACACGGAAACGTTCCATCCTGAGTGCAGCAAGTTGGATCCGTTGAAAGGACAGTTTCGGGATGTTTGTTCTGAATGATTGGTCATTGGGTCATTCGACGGTCTGTGCTAGGTTTTTCTTGTTAGCTAGCGTGAGGATGCATGAGCGGACAGATGCATGCATGCGTGACTCCAACAAAACTATTCTTAGAGTAACATGACATTCATCCCCCCTTGAGAGTCACTAGAGTGCCATCGGGAGAGACCTTTTCTGCTCATGTCTGTGCCATGAGAACGAGGGGGCTCCATGAGCAGCATCACAGTGCTCCCATCAATAAACAGATCATCTGGGGACAGCGCCAAGCTTTGGCCTCAAGACATACAGCAGACAAACACAAGCTGCCCCCCTCGCGAATAATAAGGAGGAACCACCAGAAACCCCTCACCTGACACGCCACAGCAGCTTGTGATACAGCGATAGGTGGCGCGGGAGAGGAGGGGCCGCAGGCAGCCACATGCATGTGCTATGGCCAAAGCGCAGTGCAGAGGTCATGAAAGCTCACATGTTAAACACATGGGTATAGCCAACGATCACACAGAAAAGTTGTGCTAGCCTTGCTGCCCTCCTGCCTGTTGGCGCAATGTTGGTCTCATGTGCCTGCTTCATTTGGGGGCTGTGCCTATCATGAGCAATACTGTGTGCTGGGTCTATTTCAATTGATACTGTGTGCTTCATTGTGGGCTGCTCAGCGCCTTTGTGCTCAAGGAACCATCGTGATAGTACATGATTAGGTCAAGTATCCATACTAAGCAAGATGAAATCCCAACCAGCCAACAACATGCCAGGGCTGATGTCCTCAACCTCCACTCCTCTGCAGGCGGATGAGAAGGTCACTCGCTGCATTGCTTCTAAGTAGGGATATATTCTAAGTGGGGATATTCTTGATGTGGGGATATTCTTGATCGCAACGGTTCCTGGTTGCGTACCCATGAACACTCACCGGCCTTTCGTGTATGCAATTGGCCTGTGCCATGACACTGATGCCATAGCTCCTCAAGACTACGGGGTGTTTTGCGTACAATGTACGTGTAGATTCGTTGCTTCCAATTCCAAAGATGGCTACAAGCCCGCCGGAGAAGGGCAATCTCATTCTTCCTCTTTGTTACCTAGCAGGTGAGGAATGTGAGGGTAAGAACAACATACAGTTCTGGTAGGGCAGTTGGTGACCATAGCATTGTATTGTGGACCTCCAAGCCTTAACCTCCAAGTAGTTCCCGAATAGCTTTTATTATTATCTGGGCACTGTTCAGGCACATGCTGAAACAAGCCCCCAAGACGAAACGGCGCCTTGATGCGTGGCTGACAAGTTGCTTGCATAATAGTGGATCTTATTTCTCGTCAACTGCCAACTAACATGCCGCTGCCTGGGTTCCTCCCCCGGGTGCTGCTGTTCCTGTTCTTAATTTCTGCTGTTGTTCTGGGGCTGCCCTAGTCGGCTGCCCCTCCTCCCCTGCTCTTCGAAGTGCTGAGGCCCATTGCCCTCGGGGTTGCCTGGATCTTTGATTGGATTGCTTTATTTCGATAACTAGATATAATGCGTTCAGGATAGCATGCTCTGCGCTCACTGAGGCACAGACACGGCCCTTGATGGTGGGACTGCAGATGTGATGTGTCATGTACAGACACACTCTGACACATGATACCAGTAAGAGGCACCATGCTCAGAACTTCTAAAAATTTGGGCCTCTTGGGTAGCACGGAGTAGAAGCCTTTACTCGCTTCTAAAGGCATCGGAGTAGAAGAGAGGGCTGCATGAGACTCTGGTAGTTGGGCGAGGTCGGATGCGTATAGTTCCTCCCCAGAAACCGCCAATTTCATCACCAAGTTCACCAGATCAGCATGAGCCAGAGTTTTTCCCAACAGCACATGGCCGCTGTCCGCAGGGGATCCTCACTGCGCTGTTGGGACCCATGCAAAATAGTATTCTGCCCACCAGGACAGCAATCATGATTTGTATACCCCTGCTCAAGAATCATATTGACAATTGAAACCATCGAGTGAACAATAAACCTCGAATATTGACAAATGATCCTGTTGCCTATACCTAAGGCTCTGAAGGAGAACGTCTGAGTTGTCGTGGTCAGGCATGGAAGAGCAAGGCAATCTGCAACCAGTTTTCTGCTGCACTTGGGAGTGTACTGTGGCTGATGGCACAGTTCCACCTGACAGAGAACTGCAAGTTGTCAATTCCCTTCTATTTGCAGACACCAACCAAGTTCATGCTCGCAGTCCCTGAGCAGGCAAATGGCGCGGTCAGTCACAGAGCCATGCCACAAAGGCACTTTGTAAAGCCCATGTCCGGTACTCCTTGTTTGGCGCAATCCCTCTGTGCTGACCCCGTTTAGATTCTCGCCTGTGTGCATATCTCGATTCTTCGTGCTAGGATACTTCGTGCTGACGGTATGCATTCTTCTGTACCTTCTTTGAGATCATCGTGAGCCACGACCATATAGTTCAAATAGGCGATCTCTTGCGCATATACTGACAATCTCACAAACTGAGGAATGCCATCAGCTGCCTTCCAAGTGAGCAGAAGGAGTGGAAGCGATCTGTTGTCATCAGCACGACACTAAGACATGCCAACACCTGTTCCTGCTTCTACAGGTGACAAATACCAGTACACAGTGGCTCTGACGAACCAGAACGACGTGTTGAAGTGCCCTCTCAAGGACAGGTGCTGCGAGGGAGCGTTTCATACCAATTTTCATTCACTGCTCCTCATGCTCCACACGCACCCCCACTGTGTGGCCCCAGACCATGCAGTCAGAGCTGAAGGGTGTTATCCCTTTCGATAGAGTGAAGAGGTATGCCTCTGAGGCGCATGCATCAGCCGTTGCTGTGCGTTGGCGCCTCCCCCATTAAGCTTGGTGGGGCCTCCACTCCGCAACGGTCTGGACTTCTACACTGGTGTGCCACACCCTAACCAGTCACCAAGCTCCATTTGAGTGCATCGCTGGTCAGCAGTGTGTAGCCCCAGTAAATGTTTTCTCTGTCACTCTGAAGCGCTGTAGAGGCGCTTGAGCGTGCATCTGTGTATCTTGCTCAGAAGATGCAGGGGAACTTCCTCACAGCAATGTATTGGTTTGTGAAAATTCCGTGCTTAAGAATGCATAATGTTACATACCAAGCGTTACGCAGTGTGCCAAGAAACGTTTAATCTCCAGCTAGACAACAACAGACTCCCAAAACGTTTGCCTCAACTTTGCACATCTTCAGGCCTTTTTCCGCTGCAGTTGCACCTGTATCTATTACTTTAGCCCTGCACACCAAATGAAGTATCTCTTCCTGGACGTTAAGTATGCGATATGGAGATCGGTGACCCTGCGTGCACAGCCCTCTTCAGTGTGCTCCTGCTGACCAGCCGAACAGCAGTGAATTTGGAAGGAATGCGAATAGCTTGATGTGAATGATTTCAAAAGAACTTTTACCCGTCGATGAATACTGCCCGTTGAAGCAGTCAACAGAAACCATCATCACCTGCCAGTCTATTCAAGCACGCAACATCTACAGTGACCGTGCTTCAGCTGCCATGGAGTTCATCATGCTGCTGCTGATGTTGCTGGCAACGCATAAAGCAACAACATAAACAGCAAAGAAACAAAATCAAACTATGAGGCAACATGCACCTTCGGATGCATGGGTGGGGGGCATGCTCACCACAGCGTGCCTAAGCCACCGCAATATGAAGCAATTTCCCCTAATCGAGAAGTACATGACCCGATGCATCAGACCCATATGTATTGGTCGTTTCAGTGCCGCCGAAACCCCCATCCACGCTGTGTGCATATGTTCAGGTTTGATATTCAAATGGCGCTGCTGACAAGGGCTAATGATGATGTCAGGCGCAAAGTAAGCTATGGTTACTGAGATCTTTTCATTCGTATCATAAACTTACCTGCATCTTATGAGTTCACATCACATTGTTTGCCGAGTGCTTGTGTTTCATCATGTGAATACATAGGGAGCCCAGAAGGCAAGCAGTGAGACAGCTTTCTTATAACAATGGTGCGCGAAAGCTGCCTTATGCCAGCCTGCTAGATTCAAGAACTTGGTGTATCAGGTATCAACCATCTAACAACTTGCATTGTAACAGAGGCCTGGGCAAATTGTAGCGGTGTGCTTTAATATGCAGAAACTAGTTGCCACGTGAACATGCATACATCACCATCTGTATTTGCTTGAAACCTGCTGTTGCATGAATGTTATGAGATTCTCAAACGTGAAACATGCTAAATTTTTGCATAGCCTGCAATGTATATAATCCCGGGCAAACTGCAACAGTGAACATACCACCTCTGCGACCAAATGAGCATGTCTGCAGCAACCTGTGCACTATTAAAGTGTTCGAACACTTACAACCTGTGTTACTGGCGTGTGTCGGCTAAATATCGAGCTTTGTGAGTTAGACATCGGGTTCAACAGACATTGACTTCCGGCACGTTGGGACCCATCACTTTTCAAACATCCGTCCTGTACATCGCTACCCTTATCCCCTCAGAATTGCCATCCCGAGCAACAAGGCCCTGGATCATCTCCACTCCTCGCTGTTCTCGTTCAGAGCCTTTGAGCAGGGCTGGGAAGTTACTGCTACAAAATTTTGAAGCCTCGCCTCTTGATGCATACGCCTCTCAACTACTGGTCGATAGCATGCACTTGGGTACATCCCGTACTCAACACGTGATTGTGTACTCGAAAAATAGCAGAAGTTGCTGTAACGAGCTCTATCCTGCGTTAATTTCGTGGGTGCTGTCATCACGACCACGAACGGTGCGGTATACATTTTGACGCCAGCCCCTCGCAACGCAGCCGTTTCTTTTCTTGCATGACAACTACCATCCCAAGGTGTCTTTTTATACATCTACGAATCATTCAGGTGGCAGGAGCGCACCGCTGCAGTTACGTTCTCCGCCGACAGAGGCTGGAAGTGGGTTGGAAGTGCCGCACTGCTTCCCTGAAATTACAAGGTCCCTCAGCCCTCAGAACAGGTGTCGATCCCTCAAACACATTTAATTCAACTTGAAGAGAGCTGCTGTGGTTGCTTGTCTTGCTTGTCGTGCGCGAGTGTTGGTGGTCCAGGCCAACGTGCACGAATCTCGAGTGTTCAAAACGCAGGCAACGTTGTTACGTGGATTAGCAACACCTAAACCAACAACACTATTAAATACTTTGCAACTGAGACTTTGAGCTGTATGATCGACCTGGCGAAGGGTAGGATGCGTTGTGACCGGTGAGCATTTATATTTGCCAACTCCAACGAACACGATACAAAGGATGGGCGTAGCGAACAAGTGGAGCAGCATAGTCTTATCAAGACCAAATATTCGACACTATTACTCCGATCAGTACAGATGCGAACGAAGCACAGTGACGAAACTGTCAGATGAGTCGTTGTCCTTCTCAGTGTATCCGACGTAAAGGCAGCACTTCGTGAGGGTGAACCTGTGCTGACGTTGCACGCTACGATCTTTAAGCGACCCATTCTTCTGTCATCGCGTTCCATATGTCTACTGCCAGTGCAGATTTGTTTTATCAGTAGAGTGCTTTCTAGTACCTTGCCTATGCAGCCTCAGTCCACTGCAGACAGCGCCGATAAGAACACTCAGTGCTTCATGGTGTGTCTATACTATGTATGAGAAAGGGCTGCACGCAATTAGACGACAAGAGCAGCAGCATTTGCACCTGCCAGGACGCTACTATTCCTGCAGCCTTGGATTTCGTTTCAGTCATAGCACAAAAAGGGCAGTGAAAAATGCAATTCATCATGTGTCGCTGGTGGATATCAGTTGGTGGTGTGATTCCAGCCAGAGCGGGAAACAGCGGTCACTGACGGTCGACAGGTCAGGCTTGGGTCAATTCTGCACAAAATTGTATGGAGTTATGCCTGTAACTTTACACAGATTTCTTCACACACCGACAGCTTGAACACACAGTAGCACCCACCACCTGCAATGCACCATGCAGCCGAGCTCAAGGTGGCCGTCAAGACGCCACATAATGTGCACCAGAATGGAGGAGAGTGACATGGCACTATACTCGTGCTATGGTACTTTTGTATTGTCACAGGCTGCCAGCACACACATCCGAACCACCGCCTGCACCTCGTTTGACTGCTGGTTCTCTGTTGTTTCTGGCTTCTTAGGTTCTCACCTATTGAACTGCCTTTTCGGCTTGTGATTGCATACACTGTGCACCTGGCATCTGCGGCCTCAATCCTCTGCACACAGGTCATTTCAAGACTCAGGTTTGTTGATGTGGTTGTTCTGAGCATGAGCATAGTAGTGCATTCAATGAAGCAATGGGAGCAGAGGCGCTCATCCGTGCCAGGACTGCACTGTTTGTGGAACTTCAACTCAACCAGTGACAACACACAAAATACAATGAGTAGTGCAACAAATCGATCTCACGTGGCTGGCGAACAGTAGGTGGTGTTGTGTTGGCAGCCAGATAGAGCAGGTATCGGTGACGTACTCTTTCAGATCTTTTCCTGCACAGTTCAAACTGTCGACACAAGCTCAGTGGCTTGAATTACTGTCATGCAACATGCGACCAAGATAACAGTCACCATCATGGTACCGCGTAGAGCACAGCAGCATAGAGAGCAGTTGCAGAGCAGTCTACTCATGCAGTGGCGCTCTCGTATGGCTACCACCACACACACCTCAACATACACTCCCAGTCCGTACCTGTGCCTGTTTGCGCCAGCATGGATGCCTGAAAATGCACCAGTACGCAGCACTGCCCTGGCAATAACTTCTGAAATGGGGAAGGGTGTGCAACTGCAGGCCCTGATCACAGCCTCCATACAGACAGCCCCTGACCCCTGACACCTACTGATTGAACGTTCACAGCAGGCCGGCTCCATCCCGACCCTGGCCCCAGTGGCATGGTACCAAGCCCACATGCCTGTGTACGCATGCATACATCATATGAGTAGCAACTGTTGGTCCACCAGCGGTAAGTGAAAGGAGCACAAGACGGGATGGCATCCTGCAGCACCTTGTGCTTGTACTGCCACTCACCCAAAGCCACACGTAGCAACAGACATAGAAAGACATCTCTTTGCTGCATGTCTTGGATCTTGCATGACAGCGGGTGGGGAAGTGCAATGCAGCCCTGCAGTCGCAAGCAGTAATGCTGCGTTAGAGTGCAACAAGTGAAATGCAGCTTGGGGCATGGCATGCAACATGGTGTGGCAGAGATGCTGATGGGGTGGGCAATGCAGGACAGAGCATGATGTGATGTGCGAAACGGTGTGTATTTATATACCGCCCACAACGACGGTTAGTGACTAAGCACTGAACCTGTGCTTGTCCACTGCACGGGCAAGCAGATGCAACGCCAACATGGCCGTTGCAGCATGCATCATTGCCACCGACGATCATCTGCACCCTGATGGCCACATGCCTAATTCACCACACACCTAATCCACCACATGCATCTGAATCTAAGCTACATAAGACATGGATCCCAACCACAACAGCCCATCCACCACTACACAGGCAATCCTACACGTGTCAGATGCTCTCAATCGCATGTCCAACTGCGATGCTGCTCTGCGCAAAATGCAACTTGGTGCATCTCAGTATCACACTCTAGACATAAGATCCAACCAAAACAACTCTGTAACCATGAAGCAAATTGCCCACAGGCCCTGGCGCTTCCAAACTGCACACAGCCTTGCAATTGAACTCCAGTCCAATCACAGCCACTACTACTACTAATTCAGCTGTGTATGCTTGGACTGGAATTGCCCTTTGTGCTTGCATGCCTCTTGCAAGCACAATGTGCAATTCCAGCCCTAGCAGAACCAGTCTATCATCACGTCTCCACCAAGCCTATGTCCAACAAGGTAGAAGTCCGTTGCAGAAGGCTGCAGATGTCAAACCCCTGATCGTGACCTCTGCAGGAGGCCTCGACCCCCTGGCACCTGCCGGTCA
>JAUMHD010026306.1:0-39018 GCA_032359135.1 Ulvella scutata | reverse complement strand
GTTCGCTGGTTCAAGACCTATCGTCACCTTTTGGTTTCTACTTTTTAACACACACACACACACACACACACACACACGAGTGCATTTTCGGATTGCTGAGGTTGACTTCTGGTGCAGCAATGTTAGCAGGCATCGTTATGCCTGCCCTGACAGCACTGATTGCCATGCAGATGTTCAGAAGGTTCTGCTGCAGTGGGTGGTGGAGACCCCGCTGTACTTCATTGATCCCTGGACCTGTGCGCCCCTCTGCCACTTCTTCTGCATGAACAAGCATGCATGGAGTTGGTGGCATGCGCACCCTGCCATGCATATTTGCAGGCTTTCAGACAATCTGCCACATTTCAAGGTGTCCATGCAGCTTGCACCTATCCCAAAGAGATCAAGCGCAACAAAAACGCCATGCACATAACCTCCTGTATTGTGAGGGAATGGTTACTGGGAGAGGGCCAACCGGACCTTTCTACTTGTGAAGAAATGAATGTTTCAGCGGACGTGGCGAAAAGAGTTTTGGGCTTCTTTGGACGTGCTCAAGGTACTGCTGCAGCTGTGCGGTGCCCCGATGGACCTCAACACAACACTTTGCTTCATGCGCCTTCATGCGCCTTCATGCGCCTTCATGCGCCTTCATGCGCCTTCATGCGCCTCGGCGTCAGCTGCCACATAGGCAAAGCCGAAATAAATGCACCAGTCTGATAGATTTCTTTGCGTACATTTCCCAGCGTTTTTCTATGGTTTGTATGGCAAACATTCGTTTGGCGCTGTGGCAGATGCTCTACGATGATGAGCACAACAGCAGGGCACGTATAGCACTGCTATGGTTCTGAGCATAGAGGTGAAGTTTCTTCGGCTTGTGTATGTTATATGATTCGGATTCCGTTCCGCATCCCAACTTCGCAATTGCAGGTCAGTATTCGCATTCTATTCAAGTGACGAGGATCCCCAACAGACTTGACGCACACACCTTCTTCGGTACCACCCATTCTTGCATCGTCCGACCCTGAAGCAATGGCATGAACTTGCTTTTTCCATAGAATACCACTTCTTATACAAACCGGAAAGGTAGTAAATAGGCATGTTCTTGCTTTTTTCATAGAATACAAAATTTTTTGCACAGAATATTCTGTTATCTGCTCCCTGTCTGCAGGCCTTAATGCTGTGTGCACAAAACAGGAATCGAAGCTTCCCCCATTGTGACGTGTGCTTGTATCGGAGACAGGACTGCATTGATGCGATCATCGTGCCGAGCGCAGTATTCCATTTCGCTGACATGGGCACAGGGATCTGTGCAAATATGAATGAAAACTAAAAGAAACTCTTTGAGCGCGCCTGCAGCACTGCAACATGCACCATGACCATGAAACATTGTGCATGCCTAATGTGTCAGTTATTGTTGTAAGTCTTGTCCATGAGCTAGGGAGTCTTGGCATGGCTATGCATAGCGCGATCTGAGTTCCCATGCATGAATCGTGGCCATGTCACAACAGTGCATGCACCTTCACATGGTGGTGATGTGAACCCTGTTGGGTGTGGTGTTCACTGAGAGCAGCTGAAGCCAGTGGGCCATTTTTCTTTGGATACGGCCCACATGCCCTGCGCATCCCACATGTCCTGCGCAGCTGCTGTGTTCGTGTGTTGCACTCAACGGCAGTTGTAGTTCAGGCACTATTTCTGTACGCACACCTATTCTGTGCAGGGCGCCATGATCCGTCAATGCCTACTATTGCTAATGAGTTTCGATTGTTCGGGTGTGCAGGCGAAAAAAACACATCTGAGAATGAGTGGCGTGCAAGTGAGTATGGAAAACTGCTGGAAGAGAGTGTATTCCAAACACTAGCAGAGAATCAGAAGGTTTCGTACATCCGAGAAGAATCGTACACGCAAAATGCGGCGCCCAGTGCGACGCCTAGCTCGTCGAATACTGTACCCGCTAAAAGCTCGACAAAGCATCCTGAGTTCAGCTGGAACAATCTGGTCATGGTGGCCATCACAATGAGGCCCGATGGGGCTTTTGTCACAGAAGCGCATAGAGAGGCTTGGGAACAGAGCCGCAAGAAGATCCAGGGAAAGCCCATGGGCAGGAAGGACAAGACTATCTGGAAACGTCCGTTTGCAGTGGTTGAGTTTAAGACTCCGGGGACCCTTGGATGCGGCCGTGAAGGTGTGTGATCGTTCCCCTGCGCCTGTACTCTTTTTATTCAAGTAAATGTGGTCATCTTAGCAGATGCATGCACACCATCAGAGATGGAGATGTGTCGATGAGCTGTGGTTTCCCTGCCACTGTGCTTGACGTGAGACGAACACTACAATACAGGATATCAGAGATCACTGAACCGCTTGAGCTTACAATTCTGAGGTGTACAACCCTTTTGTAGAGTTCTGCAACAGTGTCTACTGCAAACACAACCAGGAGTTCAACTTTAGCCAAATGCCGAATTCAAACAAACCTATGGACACCGTTAACCCTCACATCTCACACAGCTCTTGCTATTCACTTCCTAGTACCAGACGCATCGGAACTCTTCTAGTACACTGTACCTTCATCTCCTGACACACGATCTATTTGCATTTCTACTAAATGTATGCACCCAAAACCAACTGGTTTCTCACACCCCTCCTCGATCGAAATTCGGGTGTAACAGAATCACTCAGAGCTAGAACCACCAATACCTGAAATCATGCCAAGTCTCTTCACGTTCATTTCAGTCTCAGCACCACAGTACGGTTTGGTAAAGCCGCCAGCAAGCATATCACCACTTCTCACAAACACTGGCTGCACATCACCTTTCACCACATGATCAAGAACAAACCAGTACTGCACATCAATGTGCTTGGTGCGACCTATCACCTTGTGCGTCTTCGAATTCAGCAAGGACAATGCAGACTGATTGTCACAGTGCAGCTTGATCGGCACATGCTTCTTCAACACATCACAGAGCAATTTTTTCATCCACAAACCCTCACCCACTGCTCCTGCTGCTGCAATAAACTCTGCCTCACAAGTAGATAGAGAATTCACAGTCTGTTGCTTTGAACGCCAGAAGACGGCACAACCATTGATCATGAAAACAATACCAGAGGTGCACTTCCTCATGAATGGGTCAGTAGCATAGTCAGAGTCTGAGTACTGTTAGAACTAGATGTGTTCCGTCTTTGGTTGTCGGTCTGGTCACCTGCAGATATAGCTCTGTATACCTATGTTCTTCTGCAAAGACACAAAGTAGAACAAGCAAGTATCCTGTGTCAACGCAGAGTCCTCTCAACACAGTTATGGAGATTCAGACACCAGCTAGCATCATTACCTGCAGGTATAGCTCTGTATACCTATGTTCTTCTGCAAAGACACATAGTAGTACAAACAAGTATCCTGCAGAAACCCATGATCTCAGCTATGGCTGTCACAATTCGCTGCACGTCGTCGCTGCTAATCAGCTTGATAGCACGCAGACGGTCGATTAATCACGCACCTGTGCCAACGCAGAGTCCACTCAACACAGTGGCAAACTGCTTGACGCACAGCGTTAACTGGTCGTTGGCCAGTCCTCTCCCTGAGGACTGCTCCCTGGATCACTCAGGCCTCCTGCCAAGATCCTATCAAAAACCCTACCGGTAGTGCCCAAAACATATCTACATGTGTAAACCTTCGTCTACCAATATTCCTAGTGTGAAGAATGTTGCATGCAGATGCTGTTATGGGGTGCAGTCCCAAACAGGATCTCTAGCTACTCACACGTTCTAACACACCCCCTAATTCTAGCAACACGTCTATTGCTGGAATTATTACACTCAGAACAGGTCACACCACAAACAACAGAAATTGAGCACCTTCAAGGTGTAAACAACTAAGCCGATCGCTAATTTTCACACGACCCTAATTCACAACTTTGATGCTCTGCTATACGTTGCGAAACGTATAGCGTTGCACGAAAGTGGAGCACACGCATGCGTGGCATGCACCTGTAGATTTTCAAATGCAGTAGACATTTTGAGGCTCATTCACCAGCACTCACCCCCCATTGCTGATTTTGAAGCCATGTTCTGGTGAGTAGGCCGTTCGCACCCCCGACATTTGCTCAACATCGTCTAGGCGCGGCGCGACGCGTGCCCTTCAGCATCTGCAAAAGCGTTCTCAGAGAGCATGCCGATGTTAGCCCTATGGCCCTGGAAGATGGGGGTGGACAGGGATTTGGTGAACATGTCAGCCAGCTGAGCAGCTGTGGCGACGTGCTCCACCTCCGGTTCCTTGCGCTGGCAGCGTTCTCGCACGCACATGTACCGAATATCGATGTGCTTTGTGCGACCACTGACGCCTGCAGTGTTGTTGCAAATGAGGTTGATTGCTGCTTCATTGTCACAGTACAGAATGAACTCCCTTGCAAACAGCGGTGGTCTGCACAAGAGCTTGCGCAGCCACATGCCAAACTTGGTCGCATTTGCGGCAGCTACGAACTTTGCTGGTTGCTGCGGTGTCAACAATGGCTTCCCCCCAAAGTGGCTGCAACAGATTGAACTCAGCTAGCTTGCATCGCAGTCGCTCCAGTATCGTGCGGTTGTAGCGCTCGGCCACACCATTCTGCTCTGGTGTGTATGCGGCACTGAGCTCATGGACGATTCCTTCACGGTCCAAAAACTCTTTGAACATTCCCTTATACTCTCCACCTCTGTCGGAGCGGAAGCGTTTCACCTTGTACCCAGATTGTGTCTGCCATCTGTAGATCTTGACTGTGAGCACATCAGTAGAGTCTGACTTTCTGTTGATGGGAGCGATGTCACCGAACCCTGTTGCGAGATCATACAGGCTGACTACATATCTGTGGCCGCCGATGCTGAGTTCTGAAAAGGGCCCCATAATGTCAGAGTGTACCACTTGCAGGGACACAGTAGGTCTGTTGTTTCTGGAGGGGAAATGAGATCTGCGGTGCTTGCATGTTGCACAGACTTCACAGTAGGCATCTTATCTTTCTGTCAAGGGTTTGAGGAGACCCATCACTGCATTCCCACTCAGCAGTTCTTTTGTCACCCTCATCCCTGGGTGACCGAGCCTTCTATGAAGGATGGAAAGCGCAGCTTCGGTAACGTGCTTTCTGGTTGCCATGACTTGACCTCGCAATTGAGCAGCAAACTCCATGCCCTGGGGAGATTCATCATCGCTGCGCTTGATCGTGCACTGGAGAATGTACAACTTGTTTGTCATAAACCCTTCCACCAACGATCTGCTTTGTTGCGTCGCGAACCGTGGCCTTGCCATTCGATTTCAACACACTCCCGCCTTGCTCGTCGAATTGTGACTCAGATAGTAGATTCACGAGGAACGTCGGGACGCAGAGCACGCCTGACAGGGTGAACTGACCTGTGGGTGTAGCAATTACCATGTTGCCTTCACATCAGACATCGTGCTCTTCGCCGCCTGCTACCCACACACTGTTGATATGCGATGCGGTCCTGTTAAACAAAAGATTGGTGGACTTGGCAACATGATGGGTTGTTCCACCGTCAAGGATGAACTCTTGCATCCCGCACGTGGCAGACTGCATCTGTGTAGCTACTGCTTTCGTAGCGTACATATGTGCATGACCTCCATTGGGCAATGCGCCGCCCATCGCCGCCAACCGCTGTTCAAGCGCGGTCACCTGCTCTTTCAGTGCTGATACATCCCCGCTCTGAGGGCTTGGCACTGGAGCGGCTGATGGTGATGGCATCGAATACACTGATGGTGTGCCAGGTGCCCGCTGGTGAGGCATGCATTGTGGCATGATGTTGAATGCATGAAGCAAATTCGACATATTCGCTGAGGTCATGATCCCCACACCTGACTGCTGAGAGCCATAGACCACTGAAGATGGAGGGGCCATGCTAGCTCCCTGACTCATGAATGCCACATGTGCCTGAGGGGGCAGCAGCTGCATTGGACCTTGAGGAGTATGTGCCATCAGATGTTGAAACTGCTGTTGCTGGAATTTCTTCATCTTGTTCTGCTCAGCACGATGCTGCTTGAACGCAGAACTTTCGTTCTTCCAGTGTCCGAGCATGCCGCAGAAATGGCACTGATCCTCATTCCGGTCCCGCTTGTCGCGATTTGGTCCTGGGCGGTGACGTGGTGGCCTATCTGGCTGCTGTTGCTGCTTCTGGGGCGCATGTTGACCTATCCGCCCCTGTGGTGCACATTGAACTTGCTGCTGTTGCTGAACTTGAAGCATGGCAGCTCTGTCAGATTCTTTTCTAACATCTGAATTGGATTCAAGGCTGTTCAGAAACTGCTTGCAGCGAGATCGGATCTTCTGATCGATTTTCGAGAATACGGTCATTGCATCCGCTGCTGTGCTCTGAGGTTTCAGATCGTTCTCGACGCAACTCATCAGGATGTCGCCCAACGCCCTCAGCAAGTCTCGACGTAGCCCCACAACCACCTGATTGCAGAGCAAAGCCATGTAAGACTGGCTGATCGACGTTTTGCGCTTCGCAAATTAGATTCTGAGCGGTGTCTAGGTACTCAGATACCATCATGTCGCCTTGCTTGAGCCCAGCGATAGCGGTGTGACATGTATGCCTGCGAACTTGCAGTGCATGAGTCAGCTTGACGCATAAAGTGTCGTATGCTGCCTTTGCTGATTTGCAAGCACGTATGAAGGAGGACCTGGATGCGTCCACGTGCAGCGCGAGATAGGCGAGACATTCCTTATCTCTTTCTGATTCGTCTTGCTTGGACAGATCTGGGTCTCTGGTGAGAACGTCGGCTAGCCCTGCGGGATTCTGGAGGCGCAGGTATGCTGAGATCTTCTCAGACCACGTGGGCCAGCTGTCTGTGGCCTTCAGCAAGGGAACCATCACCCTTGACGTTTGTGCCATGTTTCTACCCTTGTGCAAAGGAAACCGATTGCATTTGCGGACTGTGCGCAACGGCACGAGCTACGGGAGGACTTTCACACGATAGGTCGCTTACGTGTAAAGGTGCTGCCCCTGAGCGAGCGCCTGACAGCGCTATAGATCTACTAGCTCCTTCTAGGCGTTCCGAGTACGGTCTCTATCAGAAGTGAACGTGAACGTAGTACGCTGTTGGCTTGCGATAGCTGAACCGGTGATGATTTACTACTATCCTTGGGGACGGCAGACGTACACCGACGATCGACCTCCCTGGAAAAGCAACCCCTTCGGGTCACTGCCAAACGGGTACAAGATGCAATATAGAAGTTCAAATGAATAGACGAATCGCGCTGGAAGCCTCGGGCCCATAACCTGTTAGAAATAGATGTGTTCCGTCTGTGGTTGTCGGTCTGGTCACCTGCAGATATAGCTCTGTATACCTATGTTCTTCTGCAAAGACACATAGTAGTACAAGCAAGTATCCTGCAGAAACCCATGATCTCAGCTGTGGCTGTCACAATTCGCTGCACGTCGTCGCTGCTAATCAGCTTGATAGCACGCAGACGGTCGATTAATCACGCACCTGTGCCAACGCAGAGTCCACTCAACACAGTGGCAAACTGCTTGACGCACAGCGTTAACTGGTCGTTGGCCAGTCCTCTCCCTGAGGACTGCTCCCTAGATCACTCAGGCCTCCTGCCATGATCCTATCAAAAACCCTACGGGTAGTGCTCAAAACATATCTACATGTGTGAACCTTCTTCTACCCATATTTCTAGTGTGATCAATGTTGCATGCAGATGCTGTTATGGGCTGCAGTCCCAAATAGGATCTCTAGCTACTCACACGTTCTAAGAAGTACAAGGCACAGTTGAGTGCACATGGAGTCCCTCGCAAGGATGAATGTCCTCGAAGGAACAGTCCGGCACCAGGGTCTTTGCAATATAGCGCAACACATGCTTCACTGCCTGCAAGTGAGGAACCCGAGGGCAAGACATGAATCGGCTCAAGACACCTACTGCATGGCTGATATCAGGCCTAGTTTTAACAGCAAGGTAAAGCAGGCTGCCCACAATGGCAGAGTAGTCGTTCTCAACCGGAAGAGGTAGCCCTTCATGATCAAGCTTCGTGCTTGCGGTCATGGGACTGTTCGCCGGGTTGCAGTCACGCATTCCGAATCGTTCTAACACCTCCTCAGCTAAGCGCTTTTGCGAAAGACGAATACCAAGGGCAGGAGAAGTCACACGTGTAAAATCCATGCCCAGAATCGTGTGGCTCACACCAGGATTGAGGAAACCGATGTCTTTGATTACAAAGTTCTGCTGAATTGCATGCACAGTCTTTTCAAGAGCCGCCCCATTGCCAACCAACAGGGCGTCATCAACGTACAAACCCAGCAGTACACGACTGCCATCTGTGCTGCCGATGAACAGACAGGGATCAGCACCTGAGGGGACGAAGCCAAGAGTGAGCAGGACTTCTGTCCACTTGGCATACCAAGCATGAGTCCACTTGGCATACCAGCTTGCTTCAGTCTGTAGAGAGCACGCTTCAGCTCCAAGCCTTGCCCTCCAACGGCTGACCTGGGGGTGGCAGGATATACACCTCCTCCACGAGTTCCCCATTGAGGAATGCGGTCTTGAGATCAAGCTGGTAGATAGCGTACTTCCACTCAGCAGCATACTGCAGTAGCAACCTTAGCGTTGCATCCTGCATGGTGGGAGCGCAGGTGTCGCTGAAGTCCAGGCCGGGAGTTTGTTGGTATCCCTTGGCCGCACAACGTGCCTTGTGGTCAATCACAGCGCCGTTGTTGTCCATCTTGTAATCGAACACCCATTTGGTTGGGATGAGCGGCTTCCCTTCAGGGACAGCGTCAGTGGGGATCTCCTCATAAACATCCTTCTCACACAATGATCGCAGCTCATTGTTGACTGCCTGGCTCCACCACTGCCAATCAATGCGTTTCATGGCCTCAGTGATGGTCACTGGTGGTGGGTATTCGTGCACAAAGGGTTCTTCTTTGATGGCTGCATGCTCATACCCTTCATACAACTGGGTGTTGGGACGACGCTCACGTACAGGGTACCGCCTGTTGTCAGACTGATCATTGGAAGAATCAGCAACTGCGCCATGGTTGCTGTCACCATTATCAGCAACGCCCTCATGCTGGCCCTCAGCGTCAGCATGTTCCTCATCAGCACCTCCTAGGAGACTGAGAGTGTCTTCACTGGTTTCAAGTATCACAGACTCAGCTCTGCGTTTGTTCGAAGGAACAAGGATCATGTCAGAGTATGAACCTGCAGCTGGAGTGACATCTGCATCTGGAAAATCACGAAGCACTTCACACAATGGCTCACAAGTGCGTCCCTCATGGAACACAACATTGGGAGACTCACGAATGACCAGACCAGATGGTGTATCCACAAGCACTTTCCATGCTTTGGAAAACTCAGCGTAACCAACCATGATTCCTTCCTCACTCATAGCCTCAAACTTCCCGCGACGATCTGCTGGGATGAGCACACGAGCACGACAACCAAAGGTTCGAAGGTGTTGCACATTTGGCTTCACCTTGTAGAAGCGCTCATGTGCAGTGATTACCATGTCAACAGATGGAACCATGTTCCGTACATATGCTGCTACCTCAATAGCATGCTGCCACAGATTCTGGGGAAGCTTGAAATGGTGCAGCATAGCACGGACTCTCTCAATCAGAGTACGATTCAGTCTTTCTGCACGACCGTTGGCCTCAGGTGTTCCTGCTGGAACAGGCTCTGGGATCACACCATTCTCTGCCATCCATTGTTTGAGTTTGAAGAACTCGCTGCCTCTGTCAAACCGAACTCTCTGCGTTTTCGTGTCTGTCTGACGATCCATCCTGGTGACAATTCGTTTGAACACCTCGGCTGCATCACAGGTGTCACAAGTGAATTCAGTTTCTTTGTGCAATTCTCGAAGACCAGGCACAACCTCATTGCGTGCCATGTCTCTGATTGTGTCAAGGCTTGGATGACCTAGTTTGTTGTTCCATGTTTCCAAAGACACCATTGCATGCCCCTCAGCAGGCATGATCATATCACAATGCAAATGATAAAGATTGTTCACACGTTGCCCGAACCTTACTGGAACGTTCTTATGCATGGTGATACGCAGATTGTCTGACGACTGTAAACAGTGTGCACCTTTGGTAGTCATCTGTGCCCCAGAGCACAGGTTGTAGGATAGGGTGGGAACAAACAACACATTAGTAAGCAGTATATGCTTCCCAGTATCTGCGCTGTGTAGTAATACATCACCTTCACCCATCACGTGGTGACTCTCACCACCGCCCAGGGTGATGGTTGCGACACTACTGTAACGCCAGTTCCGAAGCCACGTATCATTGCAAACAATATGATGCGTAGCACCAGAGTCGAACAAGAAATCACACTGCTCTACATTAGCAGGTGTCTCACCTTGCGAGAATAGAACAACAGGCGGCGGTGTGTCTGCGCCTGACCGCTTCGGGCAGTTCCTTGCCAAGTGGCCTACCTCATTACAGACAAATAACTTGCGTTTCTCCTCCCATTTTGCTTTCTTCCGCGGGTTTCCTTTGCCGTGCGATCTACCAGCACCATGTGCGTGATGCGCCTGGCCTGCATTGCCAGCGCCCTGCATACCCACCGCAATACGTTGGAACTCGCGCGCTAGCGTATCGAAATCCGTATCGAAATTGGTTTGGTTCAAGTAGAGGCATTACTTGTTGCTTCATTCGCGAATCTATACCTGCTTTGAAACATGGTATGAGTAATGTCGCTGGACTCTCTACGCCTACATCCCGCAGACGCAAACGATACTCATGTCCAACAGTGACGTATTCGTTTACGCGTTGCTTCTGTGTTTGTTTCATGGCAGTCACGTCTGCCAGCAACTCAGAGCACATACTGATTGCATTGCCAACATGGTCGATACGTACTGCCTCAAACGCACCATGTGCCGTTTCCGCATCCTCAACGAGCGAAAGCATATCATTTGATAGACACATAATAATCTTGGCTCGTGCTTGACGATCCAACAGAAGCTCATTCTCATTCTCAGGGTCAGGATCCGCAGACAAAAAGCGATCGTGGCCTTCAGCCGTGGTCAACACAGCACACAGTTGTAAAGACCATGCTCTCAAGTTGCCACTACGAGTCAACTTGGGGAGTCTGGTTACCTGTCCAGTGTCCGCCATCACAGTCGTCACGTTGCGTCGGAGCAAGTTCGCGTGCAAGAGCCCATAACCTGTGAGACGAACACTACAATACAGGATAGCAGAGATCACTGAACCGCTTGTGCTTACAATTCTGTGAGGTGTACAACCCTAAGAGGTGTACAACCCTATTTATAGAGTTCTGCAACAGTGTCTACTGCAAACACATCCAGGAGTTCAACTTTAGCCAAATGCCGAATTCAACCAAACCTATGGACACCGTTAACCCTCACATCTCACATAGCTCTTGTTTTTCACTTCCCAGTACCAGACGCATCGGAACTCTTCTAGTACACAGTACCTTCATCTCCTGACACACGATCGTATATGCATTTCTACTAAATGTATGCACCCAAAACCAACTGGTTTCTCACACTTGAAGACATATTTATGTTTTTGAATGATTGTATCATCATCCGATGCATCAAGTTTTCCAGCCGATGCTTCAACAACAAAACAGGAACGGTAAATTGGCCCGAAACTAAGTTCAGTGGCCCGCTATGGAGGTTTTCATCATCTTGCATGCCTTTTTGTACAGCAATGACAAACACAGCGACTCAGGACCATCCCTTTCACTTGACAGGAGCACGTTCGCTGGAATCTTGGCTGAATCTTGAATCTCCGCTATCTTCAATATAAGATTGAGCAAGGCTTCGTGTGACTCAGCCTCTTACGGTGCATGCTGCAGCTGTATGCTTGCCCAGACTGTTCACGGTAGCATGCAACGCCAACATCACAGCTTGGGAACCTCTGCACCTTCTGCACACTTCGACGCAGTGAATGAACTGTGAATGTTCGTTGGTATCACACTATACGTGCGAAGCTGTGACGTGGCTGTTCCGGAAGTGCACATTGCAAGACACGACAACACCACGAGCTCGCCAATCACAGTTCGAGACATAGATCGTGCACATCTGCAGGATATAGTTAACTTTTCCCGGACGCTGGCGTGGAATGACGCGCTGTGTTGATATCATTTTGCATCACTCTGCACGTATTGTGCAAAGCTTGTGCGAAGCGGCACCTCTAGGCACCCACGATCAACGGTATACATACCTATATATCCGTAGGTGTGTATTCAAGAACAATTGATGCATGGTTCGTGAGTGTGCTGTTAGTGGCAGCTTTGCGCATCCACGACCTTTACACACGGACTGCTACAACCACGGCGCCGCTGGGCGCAAACCGCCAAGCCAAATCACTTGCTTATGGCAACATGTGCTTAAGTTTGAAACTAGAATGCGCGGAGTGAGGAGGATACGCAGAAGCGGGAAAACGGTTAGAATCATCATAAACAAGGCGCGGCTCTTACGTATGGGGCTGGTTGTGCTTGTGGGCAGGTGCTACTTGGGTGCTGGTTGTGCCATAAGCGCAAGGCCTCAGACGCAAGTACACGCGCAGTGTGGATTCCTACCGAGAAGGTAACAAAACGGGCATCCTTCGTTTTACAAAGTCAAGTCTCCCACACTGGGCACGACGTTTCCGTTTTTTGGTACCCCTGTCCACTGTGTATCGGCGGCGCTGCCCGTGTGCGGCGTCTGCCTTGCAACCACGGCCTGTGCCAAATGTTTCCCTTCGATGTGCTGCCGGGGGGAAGTTTTGGTCGGGGTTATGTCCAACACCTCGCGAAAATGTCAACTGAGATTGATCAGGGCCCTGGGAGCCATGCGCTTAGGGCGTGTTCAGACTTGACCTTTATCACCCAGGTGATAGTTTCAAACGACGCAAACGGCATGACAACGGAGCCATATCAACGCCAGACATCATAATAATGGCGTCTGTGCCGTCAGAAAGCCTGTGGGATGCGGTGCTGTGCCATGCGGAGCAACAGGAAACGTTGACGAAAAATCGCCATGGCGAAAAACTCACATCCCCCCCCGGGGGGGGGGGGGGGGGTGTGATACTTGCTTTTCGATAGTTATAAATATTGCCTAGGAATGTAGCGCCCCCCTCGTTCAACATACAGTTTCCTTGCTGATAATGATGCCCTTTCGTGTTGACGTCTGGCCGGTTGGAGAGGGCGGGGGCTGGTCTGAAAGTTGCACAGCAGCAACAGCTGCTCATGTTTCTGGCTACGGTTTCCGCCTTGCATACCAGAGACAAGAGCATGGATGCACTCAGCCTAGCTGAGGGCGGATTATTGACCCTCGGCGGACTATTGACCCTCGGGGGCGGCGCCGAGGTTGCTGTCATGCATGCGCTTACATGCATGGTGAACATGCCCAGCATGCTGCTATTCAGACTTCAGTTAATCACCCTCGCAGGATTGCATGCGATGCGTGGCTCAGAGTCTGTATCACTGCTCTCGTTACCTACTGCCACTGGTGCTGAGCCACTGAATGAACTGGACCTCGGCCATCACTTACCTCCAGACAGGCTCTGCACTACAGTATCGTCGCCACCCGAAGGTGCTCTGCGCTCACTCCCTAAGGCACAGACAATGCCCCTGAATGTGTGAGTGCACTTGTGATGTGCAGTTTGCAGAGAATGCGATGCTCTGCCACATGAAAACAGTTGAAGGGATTCCATGCTCAGAACGTCCCTACCGTTTTGGGCATGCTGACTACTCCTCAGAAACCGCCGAATTCATAACCCAATTCCAAACACTTCTGAACGAGATGAACAGCACTGGAGAACGGCATTCTTGTACTGGCACGCTGCACAAGTGCACAACGGACCACAAGACATTGTTTTATACCTTGTCTGTCCCTTTTTGAAGAATGACAACGAACGTAAGTTTCACAAGTCCTTGCCCCCCCTCCGTTGATGTCGAAAACATCCCAAAAACCATTGTTTCTCAAAAGTGTGTCCCCAGAGGCCCAAAGAATAACGATCCATTGGAAATACTATGGTATACAGCATATGCACCCTTCCATACATGACTTGCGAAACACGGTTGGAAACGCAAATCGGTTGGTGACACGGAAATACTCGGGACCCAGAGGTGGGTGGTTGGATCCCTCTGGTATGCACCCTCCGACGGAGGTTAAAGTCCGGCGATGCATCGGATAGGCGAATGGTTTGGCCACCGGACCCCTAATCAATATGGTGCGATGAAGATGCAGTGTGCGGCTAAAGGAATTCCTCCATCGGTATTCGGTTGGCATGCTTCAGTGGGAAGCAAGCCATGCGGATCGTAGCCTCCTTCGGGGGGTGATCCACCTGGTCTTCGGTATTTCAGTCCGCGGGCGAAGCGACAAGAATGGGGGCTGACAACACCTCTACTAGGCACCACAACCCAACGTTCATACGGATATTTTCACTTCAATACAGCAAGAATGCACAACGACAGCAACAACAGCTCACGCTGGACACCACGGCTCCTTTTTCTTGCCCCTGTCCACTGGGTATCGTCGCTGCCTGTGTCTGGCGTCTGCCTTGCCGCCACGGCCTTTCCCAAACTTTTTCCTCAGCAGGGATGTGCTGCTGGGGGACTTTTTGGTCAGGGTTGTGGCTAAAACCTCGCTTAAATGAAAACTTGGATGTGCGAGGGCCCTGGGGGCCCTAAACATCTGCTCAGTATTTGGTAAAAGACGTCTGAGCAGTCTAACTGCCGACTTCTATTCAAGAAGCTGCTTCTTACACTATTTCTTTCTGTTATAGCATGTCATACTTATGGTTAGTGTGTGCTTGGCCTTTTGTGCGCTACTGGCCGGTTCCGTTGTGGGTGAGATCAACGGTATTGCTTGAATGGACATAACACATCGATACAACGTATCAAGAAGCTTGATATTCGAAGTAGAAGCAATGTTTGCTACCGGCGCAGGGTCTAGTGGTGCCCAGTTGTTCCAGCGAGCATGCAAGAGAAGTGAGGGGATATTCGCATAGGCACGTAGCACGGCGAGCAATTTGCATTTCAGCGTGTCAAACAAATGAAACAACACTGGTATTCCAACGCACAGGATATATTCCTCGGACAATGACCTCAAATAGCTTATAGTAGGCAAAATGATCTCGGATTTATGCGTGCACATCGTCAGAGAAGGATCAGCTCTGGACCTGCATTTGTCTCGGAGTAGCTGATGCTGTTCAGCATGGGAGCCACAACATTTGCCTGCAGGCAAATGTGCCTCTACCCGTGAGCGGAAGGAAACGGCCGCAAGTTGGATGCCATCATGTCACACTGCATTGGGATATGGAGACCCACAATCACATGCATTGGAGCAAATCGTCACCCAGATGCTGATTTCCAAGACAGCCTTGGACTTCTGACAGATGGAGTTTTATTCATACTCCTGCAGCTGCGGCGAACGATTTCTCCTATTTCAAGCAAAACAGGTGGACACCATTCGCCCAATCCATCTCCCACAACTCTGTTGTGGTGCATCAGGGCTTACATCGATGCTGATGTGTTGATGTTGATGTACCACTGGTTGGTTGCGGCCCTTTCAGAGCACACAAATGTGTCCTGGACAAAGCCTGGGAACCCGACTTCTGGAAAGGGAGACACACCTTCGTTGAATCCAGAACCACCTTCGGGGAGTCCAGACCCACCTTCGGGGAGTCCAGACCCACCTTCTGACCCTGGACGTTCGGGTGAGCGAGGTACTGGTGGGCAACGAGGTTCTCGTGGGTGTTGTTCCGGTGGGACCACACAGGCAACGACATGTTACGGGGCAGCCCGGGGCAGTGGCCTGAATGATGCCGCGATGAAGAAAGCTTCAGCACAGCTGCGCACACCTTGTGCAAACTGGTGCGCACCTTGATAGCTAATGTCAGTAGCAAGCGAGCGGCGCATGTGAGATGGCGGGGGGCAACATGTGTTCATGATATTGTACAGGATTTGAGGTGTGTACAGGCCTGATGATCTGGATGCCAAGGCCTTTTGCATGCACTTCTACTGTGCCAACTGCCTATGCCCGGTTTGTCCTACCTTGCCAGGACATATTTGTACACGAGCTGGCAATAAGATTGGCCTGTGTTCACAGTTCATGTGATGCATGCATGCACCACTCACCTACAGATGGTGCCACGAAAGGGGTGTTTGGTGGGAAGTCGGAAAAGTTTACACCTTTCAATCTACATGGATGGCTTTCTGTCCAACTCAGCAAACCCAATGTTTGGTGCGGTTACAGTACATAGATACACCCATCTTGCATTGTCACCCTTCCTGTCCATCTCCGATTAGGTACCATCTATACACAAGTACAACAACGCGCGCATGTGAAGTCCTATATCCTTGCTCCACCTTGCATGCACTGAAACCGAGGTTCAAACTGAGTATGTCGTTGTGCCCGAAGAATTTAAGTTGTTTTCTCCTAAGCCAGACACTGGAGCATGCACTCGGCTTGGTGTTTTTCTGGTTTGAGCAAGCTAGGTCATTGATACTGCTGATCTTCCTGCCGCTCGATAGGATCAAGTTGTACGTTCACAAAATGTACCAACCTCAGTGGCACTGGCTCCCACCACAGATTGTGCGTACAGTGGTTTTTGGGAGCACCGTCGCGTAGTTTCGTGTGCCCTTACATGTTGGATGGCGTATTGTAAGTCTGCAAAGGCGTCTTACTGGAGTGGGGTGAAGACAGGCTTCAGGAAATCAAGAAAGACGTGAAGATTTACGCTTATGCGAACAGTCTCTCTGACCTCAACGACGTGGTGCCGCGAATGAAAGGTTTTGGATACCACGTGGAGGTGCTGCTCTTTCATTTCACTGTGCTGGTTCCATTCGTTTTGTACATACTGGGGTGACAGGATATGTTACGATACCTATTTGATGGATGCAGCGAATTTGCGATGCTTTGAAAGGTGCTTCATTCGTATGAGGTGTTCGTTGCGCGTGACACTAGTACTGCTGCACAACTGTGCGCAAGATGTCTCCACGTAGTACAGTAAACCTCTGTTGGTACACCACACAAATCTAGTGATGAATATACCTGTATACCTGCACACAGTGTACACGCCTTGTTCGAAAACATTCAACTGTGTGGTCAGGAGTGGTACTGAATAGCCGCCATGTAGTTGTATAAGCCGTACAGCTACATGAATGCTTTGATGCGGCTCCAACAAAGGCACCAAAATTTGAAGAACTCTTGCAGGAAGACTTTTTTGGTCTCATTCTTGAGCTACTGCCATCTGACATGGTCTTGAAGGGTCATCCCTCTTTGAGACAGAAAGTCCAAGGAGCCTTCGAAAAGCTATGGAAGGCTCATATTGCCCACCGCGACGTCGCATGGAGGAATATGTCTGTCAGCGCAACCGGCCAAGTCAAAATCATTGACTTTGGAGCCTCTGTGATCGTGGAGTCTGAGGCAGAAGCACGCAGGCTGGATGCTAGTGCCGCGGAGAAATTGTTTGCATACCTGTGTTTTTTTGCCTTGGCGATCAGTGTTCCATGCTTAGGTTGCTGTGAACTACAGTCATGCAACTTGGGTAACTTTTTTCCATCATTGATGCGGCAGTGAACTGTTCTTGTATACACTACATGATTCATGGTTATGAGTGTACATAAACTCGACCAGCCAAAGCAGCTGACGCAAACGAATCACCGCCGGCTCCTCGTGCTTCCCGGCCTTTGCCTTCCCACTGCGACCCCCTTCCCCGCTCTCGGGGCCCCCCCTGCAACCTCCTGCAGTATCTTGCCGCCCGAGTGTCCTGCTGTGGTATGTTCTGGTGGTACCTGCCGGGCTCCACTCCCGGTCGCGCCAAGCCAGCGAAGATGCCCCGCGGCCCTGAGCCGTCTTCTCTGTGAAGTTCTGTTACACCGCTGATATGTTGACGCGTGGCGAGTTGCGTTGGGTTTGGCCCTATCTCTGGAGAGAATGCCACTGGAGATCCCAGAGGTGGCGGGTCCCCCCCCCGCCGGGGGGATGGGGGGGCAGCCCGCCTTGGAGAGGACCCCCCTCTCCCACTAAGGGAGGACCCCATATAGGTGTCTACTAACCCCCCTATCCCCCTCACCCACTACCCCGCAAGGGGCTTAGACGCACACAGCACCCCCCCCCCTTGGTTGGGGACAGGCACTATTTTTGCACAGAACACATGAATCACGCTGTTTTATACAAAGCCTTACTTCATGAACTAAAGTCCTGCCTCGTAAATGGGTACCAACTGGTCGCCCATCGTGCCCAGTTCTATTAGCCCCCAAGGTTCTCAACTGCGCCAGATCTTGAATTGAACCACATTTGAACAAGACCATTTCAATGTACCGGTATCTGCACAGAACGCAGTGCAGAAGGGAAGATGAAATGTACTGTAGTATCAACCTTTCCAAAGGCTGCTCAGATCTGTCCCGGGATACAGGTATTCCCCTGAGATGGGCCACTGCTGATTTTTCTAGGCTTTCTATGGAGTTATTCCTGTAACTTTAAGCACACACATTTTTACGAGGCGTCGTGCGTGTGACAGTGGGAGATGTTTACTCTGCGAACGGTTCACGGGAACTGATAGTTCAGAAACTCCGCACAGCTGCCATCTTAGGCCGTAAATGTTTGACGTTGGATATTTGAAGTAGAATTCGATTCTAGATTTATGAGCTCCAAACACTAATACAGATTTCTGGGACCCAAAAATCGTTTGGGAATTTACAGAAGGCAGGAATTCAACCACACTTCAGTTTGTGGCCAAGGCTACACCGAAGCAGGTGTTACTGACCACGATTACACGTAGAATGACTATTTGTGCTCACTTGATTTGGCATTGTATCGATTCCATCAAGTGTCCTCTATGTAAAAAGCGCTATACACAAGCGTGGCTGTGGGTGACTTGGCTGAGTCAGCGCATGTAACACAGTGACATGATATCCCAACCCATCTCAAGCAACCAAGGAAGAAATCTCTGTTCTATCAGTCTTCTTACATCGATAGTATGTATAAAGTGTGGGTATTTGTATGCAATGTGGAGCTCACGTGTATCATAAATCTGTTCATTTTGTACCACCATCGCCTTCTGTTTTGTATAGGTGTACGCAAACCGCCCAGATGAAACCTCCCAGATCAGGCTGATGCAGCCATACATAGCACTCAGGGATTGCTGTTGGTTCTTAGCAAAACTTTCTTAAAGGGTAGTGTTCTACCACATGCTCAGTGAAGGCCCTTGTGATATCCTGAGGTTATACGGTGATTACGCGTAGCCTCTTCCCAGAAGTGCTGGGTGTGAATAGCAGGTGACAGTGGCTTAGGTGTCTGCCATGAGTGTGCACAGGAGTGTGCACTGCTGACTTAGAGATGGTTCTAGAAGTACCACGTCAGCAAGTGGCTATGGCGACATTGAGTACATAGGGTGTTTACATGAACAAGCAATTCATGTAGCTCGGACGGTCATGTACAGCGCTGATATAAGCGTGAACCTTAGAGGGACCCGCATCATAATCCCACTCACAGTGTTAAAGGTTTGACATTGGTATCGCAGAACATAAACAGTCACTTCCGTCTCCTCCGCTGTTGAAACTGTATTAGTTCGAGCGCTCATTGTCCAGATGGCAAAACGCCAGACTCCCGGTACTCAACCGAAGATCAAGATCAAGGTAGTCAAAGATGACGACCGAAAGCCTGAAGCACAGGCAGGTAAGGACAAGCAGTCCCCGGGTTCTGAGAATCCACTCAGTGTCGCCCCGCACGCGACGCCCACTCCTGTCGAACAGCAGCCGACAGAAGGAAAGACCGGTCAAATTTCAAACAGGAGGTCTCCAAGAAACCCCGCTCGGACGAGCGGTCCGGCGCGGAGGAGAATGTCTCTGGACCTGTGGTGGAGCAGCCCACCATCGCTACGATCCCGTCCATCCGCTTGGACAATGTCACGGGACGATGTCCCTGGAAGGTGAGTTGCCGCCTGTGTGTACACAAATTCTGCTGCTGTACATTGACTCCGTGGAGCAGCCGACGAAGAATTAATCATTAGTGATGTGTTTCAACCTCCTGATCTGGAAGATCAGCGCAACGAAATATTGCATGAACTGGAAATGGAGACAAATGAGTTGTTTGAGCAGTTCTCAGCTGAGGTTCAGGAACTGGCCCAGGAAGCTGCTGGAGACATTAGAGCTCGCAAGCGTGAGAAATCATCACCAGATCATATATCGGATGACAGGTTTGACGCGAATGCAGAACTAACCGAGCAGGATGCAGGGCCTTCTGTGGGACCTGAGGTGCCTGAGGGAACATAGCAGCCCGGACCTGTCAAACCGCAAGAACCGGTGACAAACCAAGCGGTCAGTTTCGAAATGCTGAAAACTCTGCAGAAGATGCAAGAGGGGTTCGGCCTCCTGAAGAAGAGAACCGCTGACTTGGAGGTGAGTCCTTCCTCTCAGGGGGTTGTGCACAAGGATGCTACAGTTGTGAGCACTTCATTCAAGCACGTCAACGACTTTAAACTAGAGACGTTCGCGGGTAATAAAGATGAGAATGCTCATCTGATTGCCAAGGATTTTTTTCCTGCCTCTACTTGAATGTTTAGAAACGACGTGCTATCAGATTTCGATGTCCGGCCTGCCTGAGCATATGCATGCTCGTGTACTGATTATGCAGTTGCGGAAGGCAGCCGCACGCGCTTTTTCTGCATGATATGCAGTTTTCAAGCGCGACATCCAGAATTGGTCACTGAGTGACGCCCGAGATCGAATTGCCGCGTTAGTGCCTGAGCATAAAGCACTGTTCAGCCAGACTGCATTGAGTATGCGATTTTCGGCTTTGGCAATGGTCGAAGACATCAAGAAGTATGGTCTATATGTGAAACATGAAGATCTAGAACCAGACGGTGTCCGATTTTCTTTGACGACTTGCAGCACAAAATGCTCAATGCCAGCCCAACGAGGTTGACTGTCGCACAGAGCCGTTTTAATCTACAATTCGAGTTCAAAGAACGGTTTCAGCAAATTGTTGCAGACGCGATGGAGATCTCCACAAAGCTCACGATGCATGACAAGATTCAGGGTCGAGTCGTAAGGGAGCACCCTCCCAAGCGTCAGCGGACAGAAGGTGCTCCTCCACCTAAGTCAAAGGGCTCGGGAACGAGCCGCGGACGAGACCGGTCCGGTTCTAAGAAGAGTGCCAATTTGACTGACATGAACGAGCTGGCAAAAGAGATTTCCCGCTGCTTCAAGTGCGGCAGGTACTACGCTCCTACGGAAATGAAGGACCATAGTGCCGGGTGCACTCGTGACGAGGCGAAGTTCAAGCGGAACATGGGGGTGCTCAAATCCCTCAAGGCACAAGGGAAGATTGAGTTGATCAACAAGTTCCCCACCTCAAAGAGTGGTGAGGGAACTGCCTGAGGGTGTGACCTGAGCTCCGTACGAAAAGATATCCTTGAGAAGTGGGTTAGACTGATCGGGCAGGGAGATCCTGTTGAGGTAGAGCGGTTACCCACTGATACCGTAGCAGGGCAGTTCGTGCTTGTGCATGCGGTAGGTCCGCAGGAGATTTCTGAGGTCAAGCAGTACCAAGAGTGTAAAGAAACCGATCCATGCAACACGTCAGCTCTTGTGATTGTACCATCTAGTGTCAAAGAGACTCGTGCATTGTGCAAAGGCATGACCAAGCTTGGGTCATGGTCTCTCAAAGAAGCATGTGCCATGCCCCACGCGTCTACAAGCAAGAAAATCAGCATTTTCTATGTTGCACCCGCTGCACCAACCGGTCTTATGGCAATAGTTGACTTGCCAGAAGCCCTTCTCGCACTTCGAAATCGCACTGAGGATACAGAGGTGCCCCCCTACACCTTTGTGTTTCCTGGAAAATTTTCGGGATTGCCATCCACAATTTTCTGGGACTCAGGAGCGAATCTCAGTTTCATAGATGAAATTTTCGTTCACAGACACGGTCTGCATGTGTTTCCAGCTAAGAATCAGCTGTTTCCTGGCAACGGAGCACAAGTCGAATCACCAGGATATGTCCAAGTGCGCTTGCAAATCCAAGGCTATCGCAGGGTGGAAAAACTGGTTGTCGCCAAGTGGGCTCCAGGTTGTGATGTCATCTTGGGAGAAAACTGGGATCGGCAGCACGGGGTGCAGCTTGATTATGGGTGGAAGAGCAACGAATATGTTGTACAACCCAGCCTATTTCTGCGGTCGCGGAACATTCGACTTCGCCCAGAGATTCAGCAAAAGTTGCAGGTTGAGAAAGAAGAGCATTTTGATATTTCAGCTATCCAAGCATGGAGACTGCTGCGAGCTGATGTAAAAGGTAGCACAAGACCATTTGTAGTGATGGTGCATGCGGCTAGAGAAGACACGCAATCCACAGAACCCCAATATGAGGATGATTGCAACAACTCTTAGATGAGTTCAAGGAGGTGTTCTCCGAACCTGAGCTTGGAGTGTACAATGTTTTGACTCCAGAAGCTATCAGGCTTCAGCCAGGATCACAACCCCCTAACCGACCTACAATTAGATTGTCCGTCAAGGAAAGAGAAGTCTGCGCTGAGATGCTGAAAGCCGAGTTGGAAAAGAAGTGGATTGATGTATCCAATTCCGCGTATGGAGCACCAGCCTTGTTTGTGCCCAAACCTGACGGCACCATGCGGATGTGTGTGGACTATCGTCCCTTAAACAAACTGACCGTGAAGAACAAGTATCCTTTGCCAAGGATTGATGAGTTGATGGATAACCTGGCTGGCGCCAAGGTATTTTCATCCCTAGATTTGACATCTGGCTATCATCAGTTGACGTTGCACCCGGATGATGTTGAGAAAACGGCATTCAACACACCAATGGGTAAGTATGAGTGGAAGGTACTTCCCATGGGGCTATGAAATGCACCAGCAGTGTTTCAGTCAGCGATGAATCGCATCTTTGGACAACATATCAATAAGTGTGTGTGTGTGCCTACCTGGATGATATCCTGATATACTCTAAAACACCAGAAGAACATTTGCATCATATACGAATAGTTCTACAGCTGCTTCAGAAGCATGGGCTTGAAGAAAAAGCAAAGAAGTGTGAGTTCTTCAAACAGGAATTGCGATTTCTTGGACACGTGGTGTCTGCAAGAAGTATGAAACCGGACCCACGTAAGGTGGAAACAGTGACAGATTGGCCAGTGCCACAATCTGCCTACGATTTCAGAGCGTTTTCAGGGTTTGCAAACTACTTCAGACGCTACATCCAGAGATACGCCCGCATTGCGCTGCCATTGAATGGTTTGCTCAAATTCTTCGATAAGCAGGACAAAAAGGGCAAATTGATGCGTTGGGGCCGAGTATCCGAGAGCAGGGTGAAGCAAATTAAGGAAGAATTTGCTCCCAAGTGGACACCAGGGTGTCAAGAAGCGTTTGATATGCTCAAGCGTACATTAACCACAGCTCCAGTACTAGTACTACCAGATTGGAAGAAGCGCTTCGAAGTAGTGGTGGATGCGTGCGAAGTTGAACCAGCCATTGGAGCTGTGTTGATGCAAGAAGGTAGGCCGGTTGCCTACTACTCGCGGAGGTTAACGGGCGCAGAGGCCAACTACTCCGCCACAGATATGGAAATGACTGCAGTCATTGCCGCGCTGAGGGAGTGGCGTTGTTATCTGGAAGGAAATCAGTTCACCATTGTGACTGATCATGAGCCCAACACATACCTTGATACGGCCACCAGTGTGCACACAGTCAAACGAAGAGCTCGTTGGCTGTCAGAATCACAATCATATGATTATGTTTGGCGTTACCGACCTGGTCGCGTGAACGTGGCTGACCCGGTGTCACGTGCCCCGCAACACTTCACACAGATGTGTCGGTGCGGCATATCGTGGCGGCACGGGCTGCTACACAGGACACCCCTCCGGTGCATCACTCAACCACCGTAAGCGTAGGGTTGGGGTCACCGTCGGTGGATTGTTGCCATATTTGTTGCCATTCGTATGGTTGGACACGTGCATGCGCTCGGGAGCTGGAAGCGGCGTAGCAGGCGCCTGCAACAGATGAAGCGAGCACTCCTGCGGTGGGCGAGAAGCGTGCCAGGAGGCACACTCGCGAGAGGGGGGATGACACTCCCACGAAACGTGCGAACCACGTAGCACAAGAACCACAGTCGTTGGATGATACGTCTTACGACTCTGAAATGGGATATCCCGCAGGTGCAGAAGATGTGCATGACAGCAGTTCATATTTCATGAACAACTTCTTCGAACGTGTGCGTAAAGCATACGAACATAGTTCACCAGTTTCAGGGAAACTCGAAGAAGAAGTGGGGTACAGGTGTGATCACCAGGGTTTGTACTGGACTCACAAGGAGCAGTTATGGATTCCAGAAGACAACGAGTTGCGCAAGGCATGTATTGAGTCAGTACACTCACATCCTTATGCTGGTCATTACGGAATGAACAGAACTGAGAGCAAAGCCAAAGAGATATTCTTCTGGCCGAAGATGTCAGCTGACATTGAAGCTTTTATCAGAACGTGTGACAGTTGTCAGCGAGTAAAGGAGATCAGACAGAAACACAAGGTGAATTACACCCACTCGAGATCCCAGGACGTAGATGGGAATCAGTATCAATGGATTTGATCACTGACTTGCCGAGAACCCGGGCGTGTTACGACACGATAGTTGTGTTTGTTGATAGGTGTCTAAGATGGTTCACTTAGCAGCAACAACCAAGACTGTTAGCGGAATCGGGTTAGCGACCCTCTACAACAACAATGTGTTGAAGCTACATGGCTTTCCCAAGAACATTGTTTCTGACCGAGACGTCAGATTCCGTGGATTCTGGGAAGCTTGACATGAGCTTTACGGTGTGAAGTTGAATAGATCAACTGCCAAGCATCCTCAGACGGATGGTCAGACAGAAAATGCGAACGAAGTGTTAGAAGACACTTTGCGCCACTATCTTGGGCCGTGGCAGAAGGATTGGGACAAGTGTGTCCCAGCAGCAGAGATCGCAATGAATAATGCATGGAACTCCAGTGTAAAGAATACACCTTTCATGCTGAATTACGGTCAACATCCAGACACCCCTACGACAGGAGTGCGAAGTCACAATCCGGCGGTTCACCGGTGTGTAGGACAGTGGTCCAACCAGATAGCCAGAGCAAAGCATTGCTTAGTAGCTGCTCAAGATCGGCAGAAAGCTGCAGCAGACAAGAAAAGGCGTCCAGCGCCACAATGAAAGACGGGTACCGAAGTACTATTGAATATCAAACATTGCAAGTTGCAAACAGGACTACGCAAGAAGCTTGCGCCCCGATGGATCGGCCCTTTCAAAGTTGTTCAACGTGTTGGCCCAAAGCATTTGAGGTACAAGTTGGAATTGCCAACAGCACTAAAGAGAATGCACAATGTTTTTCATGTTTCATCACTCAAGGAATACACACAGGACGGCAACTATCAACCACCAGTCGTTGGTGGCATGGTGGAGGATACGTTCAGGTGCGATGTTGAGTACATCTCAAGCACTCGTGGTGAAGGACCACGCAGAGAATACTTAGTTCATTGGGTCGGTGGTAGTAGCACATGGGAACCTGAAAAGCATGTCGCATTGTACCCTGAGTTGGTCCAGCAATTTTGGATTGCAAAGGGTCTGCCCTGCCCACATCCGATCAACGGGCTGCAGAGTCCGGGGTCGGACTCCTCGGGGAAGGGGGAGTGATGTGATATCCTGAAGTTATACAGTGATTACGCGTAGCCTCTTCCCAGAAGTGCTGGGTGTGAGTAGCGGGTGACAGTGGCTTAGGTGTCTGCCACGAGTGTGCACAGCAGGGATGGGCAATCACGCGTGATCATGAAAAAGAGTGATTTATCACGCATGATTTGACTTTTCTGTGATTCGTGATATCACGGAATCACGCCCCAGTGATCAAACTTTTTAGTGATAAATGATTTGCGTGATTTTGCCATATTCCAGCAGCTCAGAGTGCATTTGGGCACATATTCAACCTCTGAGCATCCTGTGGGTGTGTGCATTGTCTCTTGTTATCAGATCACGGCCATGTGTGATTAGTGTGCCCGCCAAGAGGCGCGTAAATCCTGTGCTGGACCACTTCAGCTATACACCGAGTGAAACGTCTGTCAAGTACAATATTGATTGTTGTAAGTACTGTGGATCAAAATGAGAGTGATCAAGGGGAGGAGTGCGATCAGTAGTGATGATTAGAGAAAAGCCTGTGTGTCAAGATGCAATGGACCATACGAATGCAATCCACCTCAGTGGAATGTCACAACTAATAGGTGATGGCCATGATGCATGCATGCATCCATATACAAACAAATCAGATTCCATCAACCATCCCACAGAATAGTGCATAAAAGTAACGTTATGGTTGACCATCGTGATAATCACTACATCCCGTTATGTCAAACGTGATGAAGAAAAAAAACGTGATCTATCATGCGTGATCTATCAAAACGTGATATACCTAAATCGTGATGGCCCATCCCTGGTGCACAGGAGTGTGCACTGCTGACTTAGAGATGGTTCTAGAAGTACCACGTCAGAAAGTGGCTATGGCGACACTGAGTACATGGGGTGTTTACATGAACAAGCAATTCATGTAGCTCGGACGGTCATGTACAGCGCTGATATAAGCGTGAGCCTTAGAGGGACCCGCATCATAATCCCACTCACAGTGTTAAAGGTTTAACAGCCCTAATCTTAGGTCACACTTTGAATGCACTTGAACACTGACAGGTAATATTGCATGCGCCGCGCAGCGGCGTGCAACATGTCGTTCAATCAACAATGGGAGACCATAAGCAGTCGATAATCTGGCATATCCAGGCACATTGGCAGCACCTCGTAAGGGCATCCAGAGGTGCACCTAGCCATGCTGATACTGAGTAACTAGGGCCTGACTTTGTTGATTTAACTATTTGGGGTCATGCCGTTTGTCTACCTGCGTGTTCTGACATTTTTGTCATCAACTGGTTGTGTACGTGATGCGTCCGAGTGCGTAAAACTGCAACTACGGTACCAGCGGCGCTGAGCTGTGCAAGTTTGATTTCATTTATGGACAGTATTTCGAATCTATGGCAAGCGGGATTCACTGTTGTCTACCATCACTATATTCAGTGTGAAAGTTACAGACGTACATCCATCACATGGCACAGCAGGAGATTGTTCACTCAGCAAGACATTCGCAACGGCGCTACAGCTAGAGAACATAAAGCACATGGAGCAACCGGCAACAAACCCCGTGGGCGAAGAATCCGGAACTATATTCAGTGATGGAACGGTCCGCATTTCAATGCATGTGATGAATGGGGTGGTTTTTCATGTGATTGGTCTTGGGATTGACCTTCAACTCAGCCGCGGGCCCGTGATCGCTAAAGTGTTTTTACCACGAGGTCCCGGGTTCGAACCCCGGTCCGTCCAGAGCCACCTCTCGCCTTTTCTTCGAGCTTCTGCGCCGGGTGCGTAAACGGTCTCTGGTGGTTTCCCCTTTAACGAATTGCATGAATTCCGCCACTGTGGCGCTGAGGCCGAAGCTCAAAATGAGTATAGCGTAGTCCCCGAATAATGTATTTATTATCATTGGTTTCGGGCGAGGTGATGAATCATTGACTTCTTCGATCCAACGGCGATGGATTTTTCAAAGAACATGCAAGCTCTTGAGATCAAGGAAGCTGTTTTTCTAGTGGGATTCTTATCCTTTTCGAAATCACTAGAACACCGCAAGCGCCGCGAATGCGGCGCACGATATCTTGTACGCTGGTTTGAGTGTATATGCTTAGAAACATGTTTGGAATAATGGGCCTTGCCTACCCCTGTTGCTGACTAATTTCAAATGCTCCTTTGTGTTCCGCATTGAGTGTTTCTCAATGATCATACGCATCGTGTTGTGGTGAACACGCACGACATTCTGAACACGCATCAGGTTAATACGCACTAGAACACACATAATGCTGTAAACACGTATCAATCAGACCACTCTCCATCAACTAAACTGCTTGCCCGCACCGCCCGCTTGTGCTCATGCGGGTAACACCTACCACACACTTCACAGGGGGGCCTCCACTCCAACGCGTCCTCTGCTCCCTCACTGCCACCCCCCTCTGACTCGCAGTCGCCTCCAGAAGCTTCCAGGAGCGCTGCCCGCAGTACCTTTGTGGACCTCAGCCAGCTTCTAACAGCATGCTCCTGCACAACATGATATTGTGTGCTGGCTGCTTTTGGGTAATTGGGTTCATGCCTTTTCACTGCGTTTCCGGTTTGTAAGGTTATAGAAGCCAAAGGAAAGCAGGATCGGCTTCCTCAGAGCAGCTTGCACTGGCTGGGAGACAGTCAGCTACAGGCAGCATGGGTGCCCATGCTTGTACACATGTTTAGGAAACTGCTTGGAGTACTTGGGACGACTGTTGGTTTTGTCCGGGTCTGATTGCCTAACAAACAGTGTATTTGACCTTAAGGCACTTGGTTGTGGCATGTCCTGTGTCGTTTGCGCGAGGTCGTGCTAAGTTGTCATGTGATGATTGCTGGTACATGGGCCATTCTATGGAGTTATGCCTGCAACGTTACACACTCGTATAGACTGAATATACAATATGTATCCTATAGATGGAACCGAAAAACACGACTCGTATAGATCGAGCATCACCAGCAAGACATCGGTATCGTGTCCTGGTATCCTAAAGTTGGGTATGTGTGGGTTTTGGTGAGTATATACGTGACCCTCTCCGCACGAGCAAGTTCTGTTTTCCGCATGGTCAATAGCACCCAGTGAAGTCGGTACGTGACTGTGAAGTGAAGGTTCTCTGCATGGCAAGAACACACAGGGTTTCCACGGGTGACTCGTATAGATTGAACATACACCCCGTATCATATAGATGGCACCGAAACCACGACTCGTATAGATCGAGCATCAACAGCGTGACAACGGTATCGCATCCTGGTATCTTAAAGTTGGGTATTTGTGGGTGCGGTTGTTATTATATACATGCGTCTCTTTTCCGCATGGTCAATAGCACGCAGTGAAGTCGGTACGGAACTGTGAAAAATGCACAAACATGCCAAGACAATTCACAGACAAAATGTCAAACTCATGTGCGAAATAAGGTTTCTATAGGCTTGGTCTTGGCTTTCGCGATGATCGTACAGCACTGTGTGAGATGTATACTCGGCAGCACAAATACGAAGCAGTACACTTCATTCAAAAGA
This sequence comes from Ulvella scutata, assembly GCA_032359135.1. Classification (NCBI taxonomy): domain Eukaryota; kingdom Viridiplantae; phylum Chlorophyta; class Ulvophyceae; order Ulvales; family Ulvellaceae; genus Ulvella; species Ulvella scutata. The sequence continues at coordinate 9,927 of JAUMHD010026306.1, read as the reverse complement.
CAATGTGCACCTCTTCAGAACACTTCAAAGAGATGCCCAGGAGCTCTGGTGCAGTGGTGCACTGTGCTGGGACGTTATTGCTGGACAAAGTTGTACACCCGGTCTTCAGCGTAACCGAAGGAGACGCTTCCGAAGAATCAGGCCGGCTCCTAAAGAATCAAAATATTATATTCAGGTAGTGTTCTGTAATATAGCCCAGGACTAATCATATAAAATAGAAGATTTGACCTTCAGGCACCCTCTGAGCAGAGTGTTGTTCATTGTTTCGGGGTTTCTGTATTAGTGTGGAGCCCTGCATGTGGGTGCATGTGGGTGCCACATCACGTGCAACTAACATGTGTTCAAGACCTGTTGGAACATACCCAGCGTTCTTTAACCACTGAACATCTGAGCTGACTGATCACTGGACATCTAGTCACTGGACATCTAATCGCTGGACATCTAATCTAATCACTGGAAATCTAATCCCTGGACATCAAATCTAATCGCTGGACATCTAATCACTGGGCATCTAATGCAATCACTCGACATCTAATCAACGGGTATCTTATCAGTGGATATCTATTCACTGGACTTATCACTCGGCATCTAACCAACGGACATTTTAAGAACACTGGCTATGATGCAGGCATACCTGGACGTATGGAGACGTGCTATCCTCCCCATCACCACCAAAGTCTGATGACTCGTCACTGCTGCAGTCGCCGCTGCGACCCGGGTGCTTGGAGGCTTTCTCGTGGCCTCCTCCCAGTTGCAGTTCCGCAATACTAACACCACTCCAAGGCTTGAGTCCCCCTCGTATGCACAAGAGCTGTGGGCCCTTGGGACGTTGCTGCTGGCGCAGCATGTCTGTGCATCGGGAGGCAGGGACACGGACAAACCTGGTGCCCAGCCAGTCCTGAGCGCACCGTGCGAGGTGCTCATCCACCTCTTGTGCTATTCCTGTCTCCCACAGATGAGCTACCACTTCCCCAGCAACTGCCACCACCTCCTGCATGCGTTGATTTAACTAGTGAGAGTGTAACGTTACAGGCATAACTCCATAGAATGGCTCATGTACCAATTTAACTAGTAAATTCAGTGTTTCCTATTTGTTTTATTTGAAGTCAAAACACGCTCGTGGTCGTGGCATTGTGTTTCGTCATCACTATCACAGTTTGGCTAAGAGTGCTGGGAAACTCTTTCGTGATGGTGCTGATGTGCCATGCGAGTGACGTGGTGGATATTTTTTGTTAGCTACTTTAGGATATTTGTGTTCATGCCTAATCATTACCTTTCCGCTTTGTAAAAGGTGTAAAGTTACAGGCATAAGTCCATAGATTGGCTCATGTACTAGCAATGAACACAGTTGTTGTTGTCACAGTGCACCACAGCCACCAGCGGCAAGCAGCACAAGGGCAAGGGGCCAGATGGCAAGCTTGCGAAGTTTCTTGGTGCCACCATGCACTGTCACTGAACGGGGTGACCTGGGAGTGGACTGGCATGTACTTTATCCGGGAGTGAGCTGGGAGTGGACTGGGGGAGCGTGCGTACCTGGAGGTCGTCCGCGGTGGCCAAGTCTCTCAGCAGTCCATACCCTGCATCAGCAGCAGCTTGCTGAGCGCCCTGCTGCCGCTTCAGCTGAGCCTCCCGTCGCTGCCGCAGGGCTTGCAGGGCATCATCGTCTGCATACCACAGCCACTAAATGTGTAGTGTGTGCATTGATGCCACAGCCGATAAATGTGGGGTGTACATATTAACACCACAGCCAATAAATTTGTGGTGTACATATTAATACCACAGCCAATAAATGTGTGGTGTGTGCATTGATGCCACAGCCAATAAATGTGTGGTGTGAATATTAACACCACAGCCAATAAATGTGTGGTGTGTGCATTGATGTCACAGCCCCTCACATACATCTTATCAGTCACTTCCAGACATCTGATCAGTGAGGGCCTCGCGTGCTGCAGGTGGGTGTTGATTAGGCCACTGTGTTGGTGGCCTGGGAATCCCTTGGGGCCTTCCCACTGTCAAGTTCCCAGAGCTGCTTTTAAGTAATCAGGACATTTGAAAGATTTCGGAGAAACATTCATTGTAGGTGGCGGAGCATAGAACAACTCATTATCCACAGATGCATTTCCGGAGCAAGCTCCGCTCAAACCAGCTAATCACTTCGTCCCAGGCCGATAAATTGGCACCAAAAGCAACCCTGGGACTGCCCGGAACACTATGCGCATGCTACAGCAAGTGTCTCTCAGGCACACAGTGAGTTCTCCATGCACCTGATGGATACAGTAAGTGCATATGGGGTGGAACAACATGCTACAGCAGGTGTCTCTGGGGCACTCAGTCAACTCTCCATGCACATGATGGACCTACCGCGAGTCATCCTTTCGTCTACGTCAAGGTCATAATGCTCTACCGCAGCAGTGTTACCATGCCTCGTAGCAGTGGCAGTGGCTGGAGGCTGCTGTGTGGGGTGAGCATGATAATCGGTGCTGCTTGGGTCGAACTCCCGCAGCCTCTCGTTCATCTTCTTACTGTACACTTGATTCTTCACGTCCCTGCATACACAGCCGCTGCTGGTGCACGAATACACAAGAATGATTACCAAGTGCATCAGTTGGTATCAAGAATCAATACACGAGAATGAACGCACAAGAATGTACACACTGACGCTTCCAAGGGCATGAATACATAAACACGGCAAGAAAGACGAGCTCAATCTCGATCCTTCGCTTATGTATCGTCGTCTTGGTAAAACAGAAGTTTAACCCCACGTCAGAGTGACGGTCCAGACGGGAAACGATCACAATAAACCACTGCATACTATATAGGGCTGAACTGAACGCTCAAGCCTGATCAATGCAGCTAGCCGCTCACCTTCTGCAACATTCTTGCATGCACTCACCCAAGTCCGTCTCGATTGCATGCAGCCTGTCTTTGTACTGATCTCGGGCCTCATGAACCCAATCTCTTGACAATATACGCTGCTCTGCCATGGATCTCCCTTCAGAAAGCACGCACAGGCGTCTAGGTGTGGGCAGTGCTTTGCACTCCACGATGTTGACACTCCGTTGATTGACACTCAGTTGAAACTCAGCAAATCTTATGCATTATCTATTCAAGTGCTGCACTGGATAGAAGGAAGCCACGTTAGAACTAACAGGGGCTTCACCACGCACGCGAAATGTACATGCACTACAACGGTGGGGAAGCCATGGAGCATTCATTCCATGTGGCAACAGGTGCATTACATGTGTAAGCAATTGCAGTTTAAGTGTACGTGTCCTTGCAACGCTCGTGCCAGATGCTTCATGTAATGTCTCATAATGCATCCACATGATGGTCAAGCAGGAACATTCGAAAACGTTTCCGTGTACATGCAACTCTGTTGCACAGCGCCTTATCAGGCTTGTGAAACAATACCTAATGGTGTGCGCCTACATCAACTACGCTGATCAACTTGCCACGCACGGCACTGTGTCTTCCGAGCGGCTGTCACCCTGGCAACTTGATGGAATTGGCCCCCTTGTGAGCGTGAACATCTAATTCCTAATCTTCAGGCGTCTACGGTCGTGCATCATGCCTGCCGTTCGGTTTCCAACTAACACGGGTGTGCCCAATTGGGTGTTCGGATTGACCCTCTGCTCATGCGTTGTAGGAACGTACTACTACACCATTCTCCAAGTAGGGTCTACGGATATAGATGCTGCCGTCGAGAAGGAAGTCAAAAGGCAGCAAACGGTGTCCAGGTGAAGTGCCTGTGAAGGTGAAGTGCTTCCATTGGAAAGCGTGCCACTTCTACCGCATTTCTGTACAATGTACACGGGCAACGTCTGATTGTTTGTCAGTGTGTTGTTTTTCGAGGGCATGTTGTAGACTCCATGATGGTGAGCCTGAGGATGGGGATTGCCTGAGGTGTGGTGAATGTGCTAGCAGTTCGGACGCTGCCTATGCGTGTAGATCATTCTCCTGTTGGTTCATTGTGATGATATTATAGTGGCGCACAGCTAGCTTGTACAAGTGGATTGTGCAACTCAAACGTCGATGTAGAGCCTCGTGTGTTCAGCATCGCAGAGCTGTTTCCTTAGAAACTTCATGAGATCAGTCTTGTAAGAAGCAGGGCTCAGACAGTGGGAAGGATGTTGTCTCGTAGCAATTGCTGCCCAAAGAGCAGGGCACGTGCACTGTGGTTCAAGCAGCCAGCTGTCCGCTGCACTGGAGCAGCACTTGTGATGCTTGCTGTGTTTACATCGAAAGGGGCGTGGCTCACAAGCACGAAAGGTTCACCACCATAGAACATTTGAAACCAGACAACAGTGCAAGAACCGCGATCAGCATCCGTGGAATGCCTACCAGCAAGTCGAAAACACACACCTGTGCAGAAACAATGCAGGTGCTTGCTGTGTGGTTGCTCCTTGGGTTGTTGCTGCTTGGCCTGTTGACGTAGATTCTCTCACGCCTTGACAAGCTTCGTGATTTAGTACTGCTGGTGTAGGTGTCACCCTGCACATCAGCATCTGTTGTCGATGTATTGTTCACAGCATGTGTTGTGACCCCCGATACTACTTAGCTTACTTCAGTCTTTCAACCTCATGTAGTGTAGCCAGTTGTACAGGACTAAAAAAATGCATTGCAAGAAAGCTGGTGTCAGTATAGAAGGTCGCCCATGAATGTGCGATGCATGGCCACGCAACATAGAGGGATCTAACACTTCAAGTCGCACAGGCATGAAAATGAAAGTTACATCCATAGAAGCGAGGACGCTAGCACAGTGCGCTGAGGGCTACGAGCATCTCCAAAAAGGCAACCTAGCAACAACTAAACACAGAGGAAGACCAAAGACACAATCCACACAGCAGACCCTGTCAGGTTCTGTGCTGATGCCAACAGGCCCGACCAGAATTGACCGTATTATACCACTATGAGCGATGCTGTCATCTCCCGAGACCCCCTCCTTCCTCCCGAGCCACGCAGCTCCGCCCCGCGCCCCCCGCCTTCCACTGGCGCCCCCTCAGCCCCTCTTCCTCCTCCGCCACCTGCACCTCCGCCCCCCGCCTTCCACCGATGCCCCCTCATACTCTCCTGTCTCAATGTCAATGGAACCTTTCCCCTCCAGCCGCCTCCTGCGGCCAGCCCGCGCACGCGCGGGTGGCCGCCTGTTGTCGTCTCTCCTGGCGGTGCCTGCCTGGCGCCACCTCCTGTGGCCCCTCGCCACGCCACGCGATGGGGTGCGGCGTCTTGACGTCGCCCTTGTTAGGTTCTGTACTAATACCAAAGGCGCCCGATCCAGGAACGATGGTCGTATTCGACCGCTAGGAGCAATGATGTCACTGCTACAGTAGATTCGCCCAGAACCGTAACCACTGATCACCAGTGACGCTTAGTTAGATGGAACAATCCTGATGATTCAGGACTTTTTTTGGGGTGCGTGACCTGACAAATGAAGCGACGCTGGTGATCACTGATCGTAACACCGACTCCGAAGGGCATCACCTGCAGACGAGAAGGCCCACCAGAGCTGCACGTTCGGCCCGAAACTAAGAGCAAAATATTGCTCCGAGGGTACCATAAGGTTGAATAAGCCGTTCTTTGTGAGGTGAGTACACACGGAAAATCAACAGTCGGTCCAAGTACTCCGGGCTGTTTTCTGAAATTTTTTACAAGCCTACGGTCCACGCCAGGAACCATCAAGAGAAAGGTTAAGAGGAAGACATTAGGGTGGCCACGGGCTCGCAGCAGGAGGGGGAAGAAGAGGGCAAAGGGGGCAGGAAGATGGAGCTTGAAACGGGGGGGGGGAGGCCCGGGGCGCTGGAGGAGGAAGAGGATCCGAGGTGTGGGTGGGAGCAGGGCCCCGCAGGAGGGAGGTGGTGGCCGAAGAATGGGGTAGGGGCGGTGGGGGGGGGGGGAGGGGGGCAGTAGCGCGTTTGCGTACATCATGCAGTGTGTTCATACACATAGTGGAAGGGCAAATGTGCACAAGTACACCAGCGTAGGACGGCTGAGATGCAGAATTGTAAAGCAATGCAGTCGTCTCATGCATGGGAGCTCCTGATGTCATGCTCATCAGTCATGAGTCATGAGCATGACATGAGGAGCTCTCGCGGCTGCAGGCAGCCATGGCTGCAAGAACTCGCGAACTTGGAGTTCCAGTCCCAGATGCAGCAGTGTTCAGTTTGTTTCAACTCCCCCAACACAGAAGGATCACATTTGTCCAACGTGCCAAATGACCACAAGTGGACAGCTGTCGACAGAGGCACGATACAATGCATGAAAACGTTGTTTCGCGATGAATATGCATGAATGATTCCGAATGGTTTCGGCGCAGCACGTAGCAGGATTCGAATCCAGAGCTCTGTCGGCACATCACGAAGCAGAGCACAGCCCTAACGTTCCATATACACGTGCTGAAGAGCGTCCATACTCATCATTCGAGCGGTTTTCAACACATATCTGAAAGTACTTGCATGTTTTGGGGGACGTGTTTCAACACATCCTTGTTCCAACACTGTTTTGCTTCGAGCGCGCATTGCAGCCCAGCACAAAACAACTGACCTTCACCTGTACTGGGCACGCGTAACGTGGTTTAAAGGCCCAGTCAAGGTTTCTGGAAGCTACGATGGCCGGCATACTTGCGCTGGTGCGATGTCTGACACCAACTGGTGCCAGTTCTAACGCTGCGCGCTGCTGCCGCATATAATGACCTCCAGGCGACGAAAGGCAGCTAATATGTCTGATTCGGATGTCGAAGTTCATTGTCTGCATCGCGACGTGTAAGAGAGAGCACGCCTATCAGCTGATTCATTCCTGAGAGCAATGACCCACCAGAGCACGCCTAGCAGCTGATTGATTCCTGGGTCCAAATGGTTCCGAAGTGGATGTATATTGAACAGTGTTCTTTATGCAGGCGATGGGCTGGGCGAAGCCACAGGAGCAGCCACAAGTGCCCACAGAAGGTGACCCAAACATGCATCTGCACCTCCTCGCTTTCAGGTACCCCCAAGGCCACACAGCAATGGAACTTTGTCTTGCAACCTGTATAGCCAGTGCTTAGGGCGTGTTCAGTGTTCAGTTGCATGACGAGGTATTTCGACGAGATTTTACGACGAGATAGACATCCTGTTCAGGCCATTTAAGCCACAGCCTGAAAATAGCCATTTATGCCCAGATGGAGACGCAAACACAATCTATGTACAGGTGTTCGGCTGTGTGTACGGTTTTTGTGAGACGTTGTTGCCCTGCGCTTCACCATGTTGGTTCCAATGTTGGCTGGCTCATCCATCCACTTCTTTGAGCCATGGACGGCACAAGCAATACATTAAACGCGCCAGCGTCTATACAGAGTTACACGTTAATAATTTGATCAGTTTTAGCACGCTCAGAGGCGCCAGAACATAGCTGACACTAATCGAGCTGTCCTGACGAGGTTTCCAACAACAACACTTGTCACAGCCAGCAGCCGTAACGAAACCACGCTCAGTCAAGCGAAAATACATTTTTTTGGGGTACTCTTACTGCATGTTGCGAAGCGATGGACTCGCTGAGAAGAACTTGCAAATCTCGTGCTGATATCTCGTACCAGGAGGGGTGGATACGACATCGTCGAAATCTCGTCGTCACATCTCGTCACGACGAGATCCCATGCACACCCAGCGAGTAACGTCACCGCACCCCGCACATCAACTAACGCATCATACCGCCATTACATAACATGTAGACGTTATTGCGACTGTCCGTTTCACGTTTTATGACTTCGCGAGCAACCGACAGTCTCGTCACGACGAGATAAGCGTAACACTGAACACGTAACACTAGTTCAGATTTTGCCTCGATGGTGCTGTTCCTGTTCAATTAACTCCAAACAATGCTGTTAGCAATGCCCGTCTCAGTGTAAAAGGCGATCAATGGGACATAATTCTCCTATTTCTTATAATTGCTGACTCTGCTTCATCATGCATCCACCACTGCGTCCTGTAGATGTATAACCTCCTTATGCTTACTGACTGCAACGGCCCCTTCGGACACTTCACCGCACTGCTAATGCTTTAACCTCACTGTAGCAGTGATAGCGCAGCGCAATGTGTGGCATGTGTCAGAGCACCCCCAACTACTCAGTTTTCCATTCTCGTCTGCCCATACTCGTCTGCCCATACTCATCTGTCCATGCTCATGTTCCCAAACTCATTTGCCCATACTCATTTGTCCATACTCATGTTCCCATGCTCATCTTCGCAATCTCGTCTTCCATACGAATCTGCCTGTGATCACGAGCTGTATCAGTGAGGGTGTGATCACAAGCTGTATCAGTGAGGGTGTGATCATGAGCTGTATCAGTGACAGAGGGTGGCTGTGCAGCCCGGCGCCGCAGTCAAAGCTTCACAGCTCCGCTACCCCCTTTGGAACCAAGATCGAGGTCATGCTCAGGCTGGCAGGGCTGGACTTCACCGCACAGCTGGCAGACTGCAGGGACGTTGCCGTCTGCCCAAAGCAAAAGGTGCAATCTTTTCCCTTGTATCAGTTGTATATCTATACAACAGTTGTGAGTAAATTGACAGGCATAAGTTGCAGGCATGTACAACAGAGAACCACACCGCCAGATTAACCATGCTGTACAACGCTTCACGCGCTTCCCCGCGACTCAGCGGCTTAGTGTGCAAAGAACAGCTTCCACTTTTCTTTGCACTGTAGAGTGTGCATGTTCAATTTAATCATGAGTACAACAACGTAAACCATAGTCTTGACAAACCGGAAAGGTAGTAAATATGCATGAACCCAACAACGTAAACGATATATTTTTATCCGTGTTTGTTTACCCATTTAGGGTGTACTTGTTTAACTCAACTGTACTATATCTTTTGCAGCATGCCTATTTACTACCTTTCCGGTTTGTAAGGATATCTTTTGCATATCTGTACAACCAGCATGTGCGCAGGAAGAGGCGGGGTTGCACAACAAAAAGCGGGGTTTTTTTACCCGGCAAATTTTCCGTTCCACATAACACACACTTGCAAACACGTCTTGCGCCAGGTCATTGTGAAAGTGGATCATCGTCTTGTGAGGGTGAATTGCAGGGTTGGGTTTAGTGCCGATTCTTCGGCCTGGGCCGAAACAATCAATTACTGTCAGCGACCGTCACCCCGGAGTGTTTTCCGAATACATTTGCCCCCTCGGGGCTTAGAGCCGAGTGACACAATCTTAAATAAACCCTGTCAAATACTGCCCAAAGCTGTATCGCCGTAGTGGCAGAGAGTGCGTCGACCATCGGAAAATAGGTCATCGTCATCATCGAAAAACAATGAATTGTTCTATGCAACACCCCTGGAAAGAATATTTCGCCAAAATGATTGCTTTTTCCTAATTACTTCAACGCAAACCTGATGGAGCAGTACAAGTCATCATGAACTGGTTTCATGTGCCCATGTCAGCACATGCTCTCTCTCTTGCGCTCTTCCACCTATGATATGGCTTTAGTTGCTAGCTGCTGTTAAGTGAAACAAATGTATGCAGTTGCCAGTACTGTGGCATGGTGGGAATGTTGTACCGGACTCCACTGCCATCGTCAAGTACCTCCAGAACACGTTCCCCTCGCAGATGGCAATGTTCACGCCCACCGATGCTCTGAGGTGTGTGCTTCACAAACCCATGCCGCTCTCTTGATGTCTTTGTACGACCTGCATGCATTCCGCCACTGATCAGACAGTGCTCTGAGGTCTGAAGGGGCAGTTGTGGGTAACAGTGTCGAGAGGGGCAAACAAAGGTAGTAAATAGGCATGAACCCAAATAGCCAAAAGCAACTAACAAAGCAACATTACGAACCGGAAAGGTAGTAAATAGGCTTGGAACCCAAATAGCCAAAAGCAACTAACAAAGCAAAAACAAGGCACTAACAGGGGGGGGGGGGGAGCTAATCGGGAACCACACCGTACCCAGGAAGGACTTCGC